>WNWK01050938.1:0-12653 GCA_009830355.1 Cherax destructor
CTTGTATCGTCACGTAGTATCTGATACTGCTCTTGTATCGTCACGTAGTATCTGATGGTGCTCTTGTATCATCACGTAGTGTCTGATGCTGCTCTTGTATCGTCACGTAGCGTCTGATGCTGCTCTTGTATCGTCACGTAGTATCTGATGGTGCTCTTGTATCGACACGTAGTGTCTGATGCTGCTCTTGTATCGTCACGTAGTATCTGATGCTGCTCTTGTATCGTCACGTAGTGTCTGATGGTGCTCTTGTATCGTCACGTAGTGTCTGATGCTGCTCTTGTATCGTCACGTAGTATCTGATGGTGCTCTTGTATCGTCACGTAGTGTCTGATGCTGCTCTTGTATCGTCACGTAGTATCTGATGCTGCTCTTGTATCGTCACGTAGTATCTGATGGTGCTCTTGTATCGTCACATAGTGTCTTATGCTGCTCTTGTATCGTCACGTAGTATCTGATGCTGCTCTTGTATCGTCACGTAGTATCTGATGCTGCTCTTGTAGCGTCACGTAGTGTCTGGTGCTGTTCTTGTAGCGTCACGTAGTGTCGTGTTGCTCTAGTCATAATCGATATGAGTTTTCCATTATTTATGTGTCTAATGATTGTTATCGTCAGCTTGTAGGAGAGTTCTGATCAAGCATTGGCATCTTCTCCACCGTTGTTAGGAAATACTAACAATAGTGCTGACCCGGCCGTTTAGGCAGAACCACCTTAAAGCACATCATATTAAGTAAAAGGACACAAATGCAACGTATGTGACATTAGTTGCATTTGTGTCCTTTTACTTAACATATTGTCGGTAATTCTACCAATATTAATACACATCATATTGGTCTGATACTCTGTTATAGTTACTATGAGGCTGGGTAGAGTAATATTTCTTAGTTCGAGTGAATATATGACGGAAAGAGGTGTTGACCTCAACCATCGATGAGGGTGTTGGAGACTGGTTAGAATACCAGAGAAAGAGAGGGACGGAGAGTCAGACATTTGTTCTCATGAGTGACAACTCTTGAATTTCTCTATTTATTACTATGTGTCAGGGGCCCAAGACTGTTCAACTGAATCCCAGCATACATAATAGACTCCTAGCTGTCTTCAAGAGGAAGCTAGACAGGCACCTAAAGTCAGTACCTGACCAGCCGGGCAGTGGTTCATACGTTAGTTTGGCTGCAGCCGGCAGTAACAACCTGGTTGATTGGGCCCTGATCCACTGCGAGGCATTGTCCTGAACCGGGCCGCGAGGGGCGTTCACCCCCAGAACACCCTCCAGGTATACTCCAGGTGATGGAGAGAAGAGTGTCAGAATAAATTTTATAAGGAACTGTGAACCAGCACAGTGATTAACTCAGGCCCGAGTGAAAAATTAATTTGGTTAATTATAGTGAATATAATTAAGTCACTAGTGGATTTAATGCAATACCCAGTTATCGATCGGACAAAGTTTGCATTTATTAATGGTGGAAGCGGAGAAGGGGAGGTAGAACAGAGTGAATATGTAGGGAAAGTGGAAGGTAGAGGTTGTAGGGTTTACTGCTGGTAGGGAGTAGGAGGAGTGGATATTTTGCAAGGTAGGGGCAGGGTTGTAGCAGCAGTGGCAGGGTTGTAGCAGCAGTGGCAGGGTTGTAGCAGCAGTGTAGGTCAAGTTTTTTTTTTTTCGTTGACTGGAAGAAGCCTCATTATTCCTCAGCGTTCTCGCTATCATTCTTTATTTTTCCTCTGGAAACCTCTCTCCTCTCAAAAATATTTTAGAAAACTCTCTCATATTTCTTAGTTTAATCTTCATTTGTCTTTTGCTCACCTTATTTAACTTCCTTCTTGCTCCTCATGATGTATTTCTTATCTTCTGTTCACTTAACAGTTACTCAACTTCTTTGTTATAATGCTGATTTTCTCTTCCCAAAGCATCTCAAGTCGTGAGTCAGGAGTTCTCTTAAAATAATACCTGTAAATCTCTCGGGAAATGTCTATGCTTGTGTCTTAACAATTGTTTCAATTTTGATATCACGAATCAGTACGTTTAGGCTACTACTATTCCTAATGATTAATGCAAAAGACTTTTTTCTTATCAATATCCAGTCTGTCATATTATTTTTACAAATATATCCTCTTACCTTCTGACACCTAAGCTGCCTTCTTCAATCTGCAAGATACACTGGATCACTCCCAACGCCATGTATAGGGCATCCACTCTCATTGCTTTTATTGCACTAATAATTTTGTGACTTTATTTTTTTCTTTCATATTCTTCTCTACTCTAACTATATCGCAGTGTCGTGGGTTGTTTCTGTGAATAGCGCCTCTCTTCACTCCAGGTTCGCTGCTGAAGGGACTGACCTCCATCTCTTTCCCCTCCTACTCCTGTCCTCTCCCATATACGTTGTACATTTGTTTGGATACTTTCCTCCAGTTAATCACGCTGGTGACAGTTTGGTAGAGTATTTTACTTGCAGTTTGCGGGTGGATGATCAAGCCTCCTCCATGTGTTCTCAAATGTATGCAAGCATTAGCATCTGAATTCTCCTTCCTTGGCGACCGCTGGTAGCTGACCCAGATCATATGTGGTGCGTGTTGAGTTGGGTTGGTTCGTATTCTACTTTTGTATACCTCTTGTCACACCAGTATTTTAACATCTCTGATATTCTTTCCGTATTGTTTGGTAGTTTTGCGGCTCACACAATATGGTGTTTGTATATTCCCGAGGCTTCGCCAGAGCTTACAGCTTTTTATTTATCCTTCATTCGTTAATTATGCCGCATTTTTCACTTATCGCTTTGCCCTGCTTCCTTAGGTATTATTTCAAGGACCCAGCGTCTTAAGCCTTTATTTGACGGTATGATACCTTTGTTCACACCGTTTTTACTGTCATAATCTCAGGAAAATCCTTTGACTTTGTTTCACTTAACGAGCCAAGGGTCTCAGCCTCTCTTTAACAGAATTAACATCTCTGTTCATTTGGATTTTCCACGCGAAATCACAGAAAACTCGCTGGTTGATGACTCGCATATTTCCCATGTGTCCCCACAACGCAAATCTTACCTGGTAATTTTTTCGAGTTGGAGCGGTAAGCCAGTGGAAGGCTTCAGTAAAATTGTCAAAAGCTCCCCAAAACGGGTCATTATATTAATGAAAATAGACGATTTTATTCGAATAAGACTTTATTCGGATAAACCAACTAATGTGGGTTTTTTCATTGGGATATTTTTTTTTCTGCTCAGGATGCGACCCACAACAGTCGCCCGTCTCATGAATATAAATTTACTGCAAGGTAACAGAGGTAGTATATATAAGGAAACTTGCTTATACGTCCTACCTTGCCTAGATTTCGATCCGAGTAGTTTTAACTGTGAGCCAAATACGCTACCACTGCAATAAAAAACATCCAGTCACTTAAGGGCATGTGTAAATTAGGGCATGTGTAAATTGGGGCATGTGTAAAGTAAACGTTGCGGTTCTGTGGCCATGGTCTTAGGATCGAAGAGTTTCCATGTAATATGCTCTAAAGTGATTCCGTGTTGTATCTTTTTTCACTATTTGTCGGTATTATGTAAATTTATTTCCGGCTACCTTTTCCTGGCGAACAAAACATCCCGTTCTTCCCTGCCCTCCGGCACCCCTTCCTGTCACCTACCCACGTTAATGACTTACTTGGCGATATCTACTGAAGTTTCTCAGCTCAGTCTAACAGATTTTTAACACAATAAATAGACTAAACCCATGACTGGAAAACATAGCTAGCTTTTGCTTCAACGAACCGGCCGTATCCCACCGAGGCAGGGTGACCCAAAAAGAAAAACGAAAGACTCTTTTTTTTTTTTAATTAATAATGTATACAGGAGAAGGGGTTACTAGCACATTGCTAGCAATGAAACCACGGAACAAGTGTTTTCGAATCATTTACCAAACTGCGGCAGGCCAGGATTCGACCCCACGACACAGTCCTCAAGAGGCCACACAATGTACATGTCTTCTTACCATCTGAGCCATTGATACTACAAACAACGAATCCTGGTCTGCCGCAGTTTGTTTTTAATGATTCAAAACCACTTGTTTCGTGGTTTCATTGCTATATAGACTGCTTGTGGAGGCGGGTATTCAAACAGGAGGAGGCTGAAATTACGTCTTGAGCATACAACTGCCACGAGTGTCCTCGCAACGTGAAACAAGCCTAGTTCGCTAGGCTCATGTTGTTTGTAGGATCGATGGCTCAGTTGATAAGGTGATATGTACACTGTGTGGCCTCTTGAGGCGGGACAATGTGTTCGTGGGTCGAATCCTGGCTTGCCGCAGTTTAAAAAAAATATAAATACATATATATATATATATATATATATACATGTATATATATATATATATATATATATATATATATATATATATATATATATATATATATATATATATATATGTATATATATATATATATATATATATATATATATATATATATAATATATATATATATATATATATATATATATATATATATATATATATATATATATATATATATATATATATATATATATATATATATATATGTCGTGCCGATTAGGTAAAACTGGTCAATTAGCAAGAACTCATCTAAAATTAAGTCCTTTCTAAAATTTTCTCTTATACGTTTAAAGATATATTTTTTTCATTTATATTTATGTAAGAAATTATAATTTTGTACCAAGAGAAACTTTGAAAACCTACCTAACCTTATTACAACAAGCGCAATTTAATTTAGCCTAACCCAACTAAATATATTTTAGATACGTTAACATTAATTTAATAATAAACAAACACAATGAAATATATTTTTTTCGTTAGGTTCAGAATGATTTTGGCGAAATTATTGCATACACAAATTTTCACTTGTCTTATATGGCAAGGTGAGCGTTGCTATTTAAGCCAAAATCGCAAGTTTTACCTAATCGGCACTCATCTAAAATTAAGTCCTTTCTAAAATTTTCTCTTATACGTTTAAAGATATATTTTTTTCATTTATGTTAATGTAAGAATTTATAATTTTGTACCAAGAGAAACTTTGAAAACCTACCTAACCTTATTACAAAAAGCGCAATTTAATTTAGCCTAACCCAACTAAATATATTTTAGATACGTTAACATTAATTTAATAATAAACAAACACAATGTAATATATTTTTTTCGTTATGTTCATAATGATTTTGGCGAAATTATTGCATACACAATTTTTCACTTGTCTTATATGGCAAGGTGAGCGTTGCTATTTAAGCAAAATCACAAGTTTTACCTAATCGGCACGACTATATATATATATATATATATATATATATATATATATATATATATATATATATATATATATATATATATATATATATATATATATATATGCAATATATATAAAAGATCACAGTAAACAGGTGATATCAAAATATGCAAGACAACCACTATGAAAAATAGAAGAATTCCAAGCGCTTTCGTGACTACTCAGTTCCTTGATAATGTGAGTAGTCACGAAAGCGCTAATCTTCTATTTTCATAGTGGTTGTCTTTATATTTATTTTTATATATATATATATATATATATATATATATATATATATATATATATATATATATATATATATATATATATATATATATGTCAAATATAGCGATTAGGTAAAACTGGTCAATTAGCAAGAACTCATCTAAATTAAGTTCTTTCTAAAAATTTCTCTTATACGTTTAAAGATATCTTTTTTAATTTATGTTAATGTAAGAATTTATAATTTTGTACCAAGAGAAACTTTGAAAAGCTACCTAACCTTATTACAACAAGCACAATTTAATTTAGCCTAACCCAACTAAATATATTTTAAATACGTTAACAATAATTTAATAATAAACAAACACAATGAAATATATTTTTTTCGATATGTTCAGAATGATTTTGGCGAAATTATTGCATACACAAATTTTCACTTGTCTTATATGGCAAGGTGAGCGTTGCTATTTAAGCCAAAATCGCAAGTTTTACCTAATCGGCACGACATATATATATAGATGGGCTAGTGAGAATATAGGAAATGGGGTAGAAGATGTATGGGGTAAGTTTAAGAATATAGTTTTAGAGTGTTCAGCAGAAGTTTGTGGTTACAGGAAAGTGGGTGCGGGAGGGAAGAAGAGCGATTGGTGGAATGATGATGTAAGAAGAGTAGTAAGAGAGAAAAAGTTACCATATGAGAGGTTTTTACAAAGTAGAAGTGATGCAAGGAGGGCCGAGTATATGGAGAGAAAAAGAGTGGTTATGAGAGTAGTGAAGCAATGTAAAAAGAAAGCAAATGAGAGGGTGTGTGAGATGATATCAACAAATTTTGTTGAAAATAAGAAAAAGTTTTGGATTAAGATTAATAAGTTGAGAAAGCCAAAGTAAAGAATGGATTTGTTAGTTGAAAATAGGAGAGGAGAGTTATTAAATGGAGAGTTAGACATATTTGGAAAATGGTAGGAATATTTTGAGGAATTGTTAAATGTTGATGAAGTTAGGGAAGCTGTGATTTCGTTTATAGGGCAAGGAGGAATAACATCTTATAGTAGAGAGGAAAAACCAGTGGTGAGTGTGGGTCAAGTGCTTGGGACAGTGAGTAGAATGAAAGGGGGTAAAGGAAGTGGGATTGATTGGATAAAGATAGAAATGTTAAAAGCAGGTTGGGATATAGTTTTGGAGTGGTTAATGTTTTTATTTAATAAATGTATGGAAGAGGGTAAGGTACCTAGTGATTGGCAGAGAGCATGCATAGCTTCTTTGTATAAAGGCAAAGGGTACAAAAGAGAGTGTAAAAATTATACGGGAGTAAGTCTGTTGAGTATACCTGGTAAAGTGTATGGTAGAGTTATTATTGAAAGAATAAAGAGTAAGACGGATAGCAGATGACCAAGGAGGTTTTAGGAAGTGTAGGGGTGTGTTGACCAAGTGCTTGCAGTAAAACATATAAGTGAACAGTATTTACATAAGGGTAAAGAGGATTTTGTGGCATTTATGGATTTGGGAAAGGCATATGATAGGGGGGCAATGTGGCAGATGATGAAAATGCATGGAATAGGAGGTAGGTTATTGAAAGCGGTGAAAAGTTTTTACAAGGATAGTGAGGCTCAGGTTAGAGTATGTGGGCGAGAGGGTGATTATTTCCCAGTAAAAGTAAGCTTTATATAGGGATGTGTGATGTCACCAATTTTTGTTCAATATATTTATAGATGGAGTTGTAAGAGAAGTGAATACTGTGGTGTGGAAAGAAGTGTGGGGTTTAAAGAGAAATAATCTAACACATAGTGGGAGTTGTCACTATTGCTCTTTGCTGATGACACTGTGCTTTTGGGAGATTCTGAAGAGAAGTTGCAGTGGTTGGTTGATGAGTTTGGTAGGGTTTGTAAAAGAAGGAAATTTAAAGTGAATATAGAAAAGAGTAAGGTGATGAGGATAACAAAGAAATTCGGAAACGGAAGTTTGGATATCAGATTGGAGGTAGAGAGTATGGAGGAGGTGAATGTGTTCAGATATTTGGGAGTGGACGTGTCAGCAGATGGGTCTATGAAAGATGAAGTGAATCATAGAACTGACGAGGGAAAAAAGGTAAGTGGTGCACTGAGGAATCTGTGGAGACAAAGAACTTTATCTTTGAAAGCAAAGAGATGAATGTATGAGAGTATAGTTATACCAACGCTTTTGTGTGGGTGTTAGGCATGGGTTGTGAATGTTGCAACAAGAAGAAGGCTGGATGCAGTGGAGATGTCATGTCTGAGGTCAATGTGTGGTGTGAATGTAATGCAGAGAATCCGTAGTTTGGAGATTTGGAGGAGGTGCGGGATTACCAAAACTATTATCCAGAGGGCTGATGAAGGGTTATTGAGATGGTTTGGACATGTACAGAGGATAAATTTGTAGCTGAGTAGTGGAGAGAAGGCGGGGTAGGGGTCGGCCTAGGAAAGGTTGGTGGGAAGGGGTAAAGGAGGAATTGTGTGCGAGGGTCTTGGACTTCCAGCAAACTTGCGTGATTGTGTTAGATATGAGCAAATGGAGACAAATTATTTTTAGGACTTGACGTGCTGTTGGAGTGTAAGCAAGGGAACATTTATGAATGGATTCAGGGAAACCGGCAGGCCGGACTTGATTCCTGGAGATGGGAAGTACAGTGCCAGCATTCTGAATGAGGGGTGTTAATGTTACAGTTATATAACTAGTGTAAGCACGCCTCTGGCAAGACTGTGATGGAGTAATGATGATGAAAGTTTTTCTTTTTCGGGCCACCCTGCCTTGGTGGGAAACAGCCGATGTGTATATATATGGTGTATAGCGGTGTGTCGTTCATATTGGGGCTGTGCACAGAGCATAGTGGTGTGATAGTGTTACAGTGACATGTGTCGTGGGAGGCAGTGACTGCCCTACTCCCAGGTCTGCCAGCCTAATCACACATCACCCACACCTCCCTCTCCTCCACCGCCCACCACAAACCCCATGCAGTATGTGCCATGCGCCATTTTCCCTACAGCCCGGGCTTACCACACAGTTTGAGTTATGGCAGATGATGCAGCCAGCCAGCTACAAAGCCAGGGAAATGGTGCACCCAACAATGAAGGAAGAGTCACATGTCAGGTGTGTGGAGAGTTTCGCGCACGCAACAGAGATGATCTTATTCGTGCAGACAATGGGTGTGCAGGATCACATAGGCCCCCAGCAGAGAGCAGCCCACAGCCTCCACAGGCAGATGACAATTCCAATGGCAACCTCCTCTCTTGCGAAAACCTTCTCCAGGCATTCAAATCCACTGCTAGCAGTACCCTATCCCACATTCCTAAAGCAGCTCGCCCATATGCAGCAGGGAAATTCACAGACCTTCTTAAGCAGGTGAATGGAGGTTCCACCAATTTAGAAGCCCGAGGCACCATTAAAGCATGGCGCAACCTGCTCCTGGTTGGCAATGTCTGTCTTGCAGTTCCTGAAAGACGAGGCAAACTGCTAACCACTTCAGTCAAGGCAGTGCGCAACTACCCAAGAACAGATAATTGTGTCCCTCTGCCATATCATCGCAGGAATCACAGAGGTAGACCCAAGAAAAATTCCACTGAAAATGAGAAAATTTGCGCACAGGTTAGCAAAAAAATCGAAGAAGGTAACATAGTGGGAGCAATCAGAATAATTACAAGTGACGACACTGTAGCTCCCAAAGATGAGGCCACAGCTCAAGCACTAAGAGACAAGCATCCGACAAGGGACACCTTTAGCCATCAACAACAACCCTGAGGGAGACCTCATCACTGAACAATTAATTTTGCCAGAATCATAAGTCTATAAAGAGATAGTGTCATTTCCAGCAGGATCTGCAGGAAGTTACACTGGAATTCGACCACAACACCTCAAAGAGATGGTAAATCCAGTACTCGGCGCATCTGCATCAATTCTCCTCACCGAATTAACAACTTTCGTCAACAACTGCCTGGCTGGGCGAAGAAGAAGAAGGATAGGGGAAATCAGACTCATTGCTGTTGGTAACACCCTTCGCCGTGTAGTTGCCAAAGCAGCAGTAAGAAATATTCGCCTAGAAGCTGTCAGTTTACTCCAGCCACACCAACTGGGCTTTGGGGTCTCTCAAGACAGTGAAGCCGCAGCTCCTGCGGCAAGGGCCTACATCAGGGACCTACCAGAAGACAAGGCCATAGTCAAACTTGATTTTAGAAATGCTTTTAATATGGTGAAGAGAGATGTGGTCTTGCCGGCCGTTCGGGATCGGTTCCCCAGTCCTTTTCCCTTCATTTCAGCTGGCTACAGCAAACCCTCAACTCTTTTGTTTGGCGAACATGAAATTCCCTCAGCAGAGGGTGTTCAGCAGGGTGATCCACTCGCTCCATTTCTCTTCTGCTTGGCAGTAAGATAACTAACTTCCAGCCTATGCAGCGAGCTCAACATCTGGTACCTGGATGATGGCACTCTGGCAGGTACTGAAGAGTCCCTGTTAGAGGACCTACAACGGGTGAAAACACAGGGAGAAGCCTTAGGACTCATCCTCAATCCCTCCAAGTGTGAGATTATCACAACAAACAAGGAAATAATCAATGCTGTGAGAACAATCCTCCCGGAAATCTCTACCACAACTCCATCCAACATTACTTTCTTGGGAGCACCTCTTTGTCACCAGGCCATCGACACGGTCCTCAAGGACAAAGTGAATGACCTGAAGAGAATGGAGGAGAGAATAAGTAATCTTGATGTCCATGATGCCCTGTATCTCCTCACAAGGTGTCTTACTATGAAAAGACACTTCTTGAGGTGCGCACCCTCTTTTGACAATCCAACTCTTGACGAGTATGACGCACATCTGAGATCAACCTTTAAGAAGGCACTGAATCTGTCACTAGATGATTGACAATGGAAGCAGACAACCCTCCCAGTGTGACTGGGAGGTATAGGGGTGCGCAAAGCAACGCAGGTAGCTTTACCTGCATTTCTGTCATCGTGTTTGGCTTCCAGTGGATTAGTCAAGAAAATTGTCCCGGAACGCTTGAGAAGTGTGGTGGGAGCTCAAGACCCCAGGTTCATGGAAGCAGCCGTGCAGTGGGACACCTTTGCAGACTCCTCCAGTAGACCAGCTCCTCCCAAAGAGCACAAACAGTCCCACTGGGACAAACCGTTCATGGAAAAAATCGCCAACACAATGCTCACCAACGCTTCAGGAAAGGACAAAGCTCGTCTCCTAGCGGTGAAGGCACCACACTCAGGAGATTTCCTTCTAGCTGTTCCCAATTCTTCCCTGGGCACTCGACTCGACCCACAGGCCATTCGGATTAGTGTTGCTCTTCGCCTAGCCGCCCCCATACTCACCGAACATAGGTGTATTTGCGGCAGGGCGACGGCTGATCAATTTGGACTTCATGGTCTCGTGTGTCACACATCAGAAGGGAAGTATGCTAGACATGAAGAGGTCAACGACATCATAAAGAGAAGCCTCGCCACAGCCCGTTGCCCAGCTCAACGGGTGTGGTAATTTACATTGGTAGAACATCAAATCACGCACCGCAAGCCATCTCTCTTTGGTTTCTTAAGTCAATCTCATCGCTTCTCTTCTCCGCTCCTGCCCTCGCTTTGTATCGCTGACCTAAGCACAATTTCCCGACATGCTAAATGCTGCAACAATTTGCAGATCAAATGCTTGTGTTCTTTAAATATTTAGATCAGTGAGAGCACATGATTGTAATGTCAAGTGTAGAAATTGAAACAGCAGTTCTCTTTAACTTTCCTGCTATTTCAAAGAGCCCCATTTATCTCAAATGTCTATCACTCATTAATTCACACTCCTTGAAACACTGGTCAGCCATTACGTGACTTACTGGCTTCCTGGGTCCGTACATCTGTTACGAATTAAACTGTTGACCAGGAAGCTAGGCGCTGTCTGGCCCTTTCTAAGAGCTGGGCCCTTGAAAAGGCTGAAGGGGGCTGAAAGACTGATACTCCCCCTCTCTTGTGGAGAATTTTCTCCACTATGGGAACCCGAAGTGCAGAAGTCTGATGGAAGTCAAAAGCGTCCTGATGGAGCCACTATGCTACCCTGGAAGGATGGTAAGCAGATTGCTTTGGAAAATATCACAGTAAACAGGTGATATCAAAATATGCAAGACAACTACTATGAAAGAATAGAGGAATTCCAAGCGCTTTCGTAACTACTCACATTATCAAAGAACTATAAACCAAAACATAACAAGAAGGCTTATAAAGGGCACGACTACACCTCACAGTCACATCATACTATAATATATATATATATATATATATATATATATATATATATATATATATATATATATATATATTTTTTTTTTTTTTTTTTTTTTTTTTTTTTTTAACAAGTCGCCGTCTCCCACCAGGCAGGGGACCCAAATTCAACTTTTTCACCACACTCATACATAATCCCCTTTGCAGAGGCGCTCAGATACGACAGCGAGAAAGTTCCTCCCAGCAGCCCCAACCCCAGCCCCCCTCCTTTAAAGTGCAGGATTGATTCCCCTTTTCCCGGGAAATCAAGTCCAATAAATCAATTAACTGGTTTCCCAACCCCCTTTAAAAATGTTACCCTGGTCACACTCCAACAGCTCGTCAGGTCCCAAAAACCTTCATATCCATTCACCCTATCTAAACGCTACACATGCTTTTTAAATCCAACCCCCCCGCCCACAAAACCTCCTTTACCCCCCCCTCCAAAAACCTTTTTTGGACGACCCCCCCCGCCTTCCTTCCCTACAGATTTATACGCTCTGTCATTCTACTTTGATCCATTTTTTAAATGACCCAAAACCCCCTCAACAACCCGTCTTCAGCCCTCTGACAAATACTTTTAGTAACTTCACACCTTTCTTTTTTTTTTTTTTTTTTTTAAAAAAAAAAAAAAAAATATATATAATTTTAAAAAATATTTTTTTATATATATATATATATATATATATATATATATATATATATATATATATATATATATATATATATATATATATATAAATAATTTGGCCCAGGAGTCGACCCTACGAAACCTTTTGTAGGGTCGAGTCCCTCCCAAGACGTGTTTTAAATTTTTTTAATTTTATATTTTATATATATATATATATATATATATATATATATATATATATATATATATATATATATATATATATAT
>WNWK01050939.1:0-12653 GCA_009830355.1 Cherax destructor
ATTTACATTATAATGACCACGTAAACTGTAACTGCAATGCAATTAATTGTTTTAAATTGTTATCTCACTCAATTAGTTGCATTGCTACAATTAATTGATATGTTCAACTTATATTCAAACTTTATAACTTAGATACACAATTATACTTATTTTATAAATTACAGGTATCCCTCAACATTCGCGATCAAGAGCCTCGTGAATGTTGAAAAATCGCTAATGTTTGGTGCCTCAATATATTGTAGGGAAATATAATACAATACTGCTTCCTTAACCTATTGAACCATGAACAATCATAAAACACATATAAACATCTTAAAATAATGTACTATATACATGTTATTTTGACATGAGCTGGCTGTGGAGGGAGGCCTGTATTAGTATAATTATACAATAGTATTTTAGTGTTGTTAAATAGTATAATTATACAATAGTATTTTATAGTGTTAAGTGTCATGGGGAATCAAGTTACTGACACACTGCTTCTTCTTCCTCTGCTGTAGCTCCGCCCACTTTGTAATGATGCCAAATGTTGAATTAAATATGTATACATTAGAACAAAAAATGAAACTCCAACTTCATAACTTTATTTTAATTTGCATAACTCATATATTACAGAAAAAAATAAAAAAGTAAAATACACATACAACGAGTTAAGCTTACAGAAAAATACATTAAATTCACCATCTAACATCGTTACGAAGTGGGAGGAGCTATTGGAGGGAGGGAGAGGCGCAGTAACATTCAGTGTCTGGGGAGTCGTCATGGGTGTTGAATGTTAGCCTTAGTGCTAATAAAATGTTGTGTAATTACACTAATATTAGTAATAAAGGTTATCTATCTATTACATTTATCCAAATTGATATCAGAAACATGATAAATACCTAGAATGAAAGATGCTGAAATGAATAATATATGCCATATTATACGAGGGGTAACAGAGCAGGCAGACCGCCAACATATATGAGATGTTTACATCAGGGTAAACATGCCTAAATCACTCTTGTAAGAACAAATGCAAAAATAGCACTTTAAATGTTATCAGTATTTGGTAGCTGACATTTAGAGCACTCCACAGCAATTATAATTATTATTATTATTATTTCCCTACAATATATTGTAAGAAAATAATAATATTATTAATAATAATAATAATTATTATTTCCCTACAATATATTGTAGGGAAATAATAATTATAATAATAATTAATAATAATTGCTGTGGAGTGCTCTAAATGTCAGCTACCAAATACTGATAACATTTAAAGTGCTCCAGATCAATTATTATAAATTATTATTATTCTAAAAACAATAAATGCTATTTTTGCATTTGTTCTTACAAGAGTGATTTAGGCATGTTTACCCTGATGTAAACATCTCATATATGGTGGCGGTCTGCCTGCTCTGTTACCCCTCATATAATATGGCATATATTAGTCATTTCAGCATCTTTATTACAGTTCTAGGGTATTTATCATGTTTCTGATATCAATTTGGAATAAATGTAATAGATAGATAACCTTTATTTAGTACATTCATTACTTACTGCTTCCTTAACCTATTGAACCATGAGCAATCATAAAACGCATGAAAACATAGTAAAATATTGTACTATATAGTACTACATACATGTTATACTGTAGTTTAATAACAAATAATGAATGAAGAAAACACTCAGTGAGTGAGTGGTGTGGGGGCTGGCTGCCTGGTCTGAGGGAAGGTAGTAGGGACGCTTAGGTGGCGGGAAACTTAAATATGATTTGGTGGGTGGGAATTTGGCGGCTGGGAATTTGGCGGCCGGGAATTCGCGAATGTGTGAAGCCCGCGAAAGTAGAACACGCGAAAGTTGAGGGATACCTGTATCAACCATAACTTTTTACCATGTAGTCTACAATTAAGTAGTCCTTAAAATGCCCGCAATGCACAGCATATTAGGGGCTTTTGGCATGTACATCTTATTAATACAGTGGACCCCCGAGTTTCGTAAAAACTTTACTCCTGAAGTCTGCTCAAGCACTATTACCGAACGAATTTACTCCCTTAAGAAAAAATATCACGTAGGTTAGTCTATTTCAGACCCCCAAAAATATACTTCCACATGCACTTAAAATATTATACTTACATAACTGTACGATTTCCGGGGTATTCGTTAACCGAGGGTCCACTGTACCTATGTATCTTGTCTACCCAACCATGTATCATTGTACCATGTCTCAATAAAGTATTATTATTATTATTATTATTATTAAGGAGGTGCCTTCTTCAGTGCTTAAGGAGATGTGTACAAAGTGGAATGAGTTGCAGACATTTATTGAAAGACACCACCCTGAGCAAGCTGAAATGAGCCTTCTGTGCAGCCACTTCAGTGACAGAGCCATGTTGCACTTCAGGAAAGTGTTGAAAAGTCGCCAGAAACAGAGGACGGTGGATAGTTACTTCACGAGGAAGGGGTCTAGTGACTCTCAAGCTGGTCCTAGTGGCATTAAAAGACCAAGAAGGGGAGTAACCCCAGAGAGGGACTTGTTACCTGAAGTCCTTTTGGAGGGGGATTCCCCTTCCAACCACTAACACCCTGCTCCAGTCAACATCTATATCTTCCAGATGCCTGCATATCTCTTCAATAAAGGTAAATAAATGTTATTTATATTTTTTTTTTGGTGAATATTTTTTTGTGGAACGGATTAATTGTATTTACATTATTTCTTATGGGAAATAAGGCTTCAGATTACGAAAGATTCAGATTAAGTAATAGCTCCTGGAACGGATTAATTACGTTAACCGGGGTTCCACTGTATATTGCTTTTGATATGGTGACATTTCGTATCAGGTCATCATTGTTTGTGAAGATGAAGTCCAGTGTATTCTCTTATCTTGTAGGCTCTATTATTTGTTGGTTTAAGGTGAATTTGATGCAAAGATTTAAAAGCTTGTGTGTGTGCGAGTTTTCATCTGAGCTGCCTTCTGGTGTTATCTCTGCTACAACATTATTTGCTATGTTCCTCAATTTTAGGTGCCTTAGGTTGAAATCCCCCAGGAGCAAGATGATGTGGGGCAGGAGCAGGAAGATTTTCCAGACAGTTGTCAATTTTCAAAAGCTGTTCCTGGAATTGTTGGGACGTTGCATCCAGAGGCTTGTATACAACCACAATGACCGGATTTTGGTTCTTGATCTTTACTTTGAGGCATTTAGTAGTTCCGAGCATATTTGTGACTCTGTGATATACAGGCCAACCCCCTTCCTTTTGCCTGTTCACTCTGTGGCATCTGTATGGGTTGTAACCCGGGATCCATATTTCATTGTCCAAGTGATCCCTTATGTGGGTCTCTGTGAAAACCGTGAACATTGTGTTTGACTCTTTAAGCAGTCCACGGATGAAGGGTATTTTGTTGTTATTTGCTGGCTTTAGACCCTGTATATTTGCAAAGAAGAATGTCGGATTGGTGGTAGGGGGGGGGAATTTTTTTCTGGCTCTAATATCTGTTGTTTTGGAATGGAGGCCATCGACTGTGATTCCACTCCAGAAATGATCGGAGTTGGTGTACGATTTCTGTCATTTCCTGCCAGCTTTTTTTTCTTCCTGGCACTAAAAAACCTCTCTCTCTGGAGTGGCTGTGGCTACCCAGGTTTTTCCATGGTCTGGATGTTTTGTATCTTGTACCCTCTAGGTGGTGTGCCTGGCAATATAAATTATAGCACTGTCTTTCCTGAACTGAAGAGTGACACATTTCAGGGTGGAAAAGCTTACAGGAAGAGAGGTTGCATTTTCCTGTTGTCATATGGGCACGGCATTTTCTGGGGTGGTCAAAGTTGCACGTCCCATCCATTTTTCCAAATATTTCATGCCTGCAGATACCAGGTGCAAAGAATTTGCATAGGCCTGGTTTCTGTTTGCCTTGGATTTATGTGACTGTATTCTCTACTGGTGTGTGTTTTCTTGTCTCACTATCTTCAGCACTAGTACTAACAATGAAGCTTTCACCAATTATTTCTGGTAATTTATCTTCACTATATCTAGGGGCATCCCTTTGTTTACTATCTCCCGTGGTATTGCTAGTTTGTAACATTGGTTTTTCCATGTCCTTGTCTACACCTGTTTCTCCACTACAGCTCCTGTCTCCCTCCAGGCCACAAACATTCATTTCTCCATTCTTACAGTTACTGTCTACCAGGACAGCATCTGCACCAAGGGCGATAGCACCATCCTGCCCAGACATTTTATATTCCAGTCTGTTAAAGAATGTTTTCATGTTTTCTGTGAAGGCCGTTTCTGAAACAGTCATTCTATGTCGCAAAATATGCGATTTTTTTTTTTTTTTTTCTTATGAAATGATAGAGAATCTTTTCCCGATGGTAATGACACCAAAAGTACAAAATTTGATGGAAAACTTACGGAATCTCAGCGATATATACGCATCGGCGATTTTGCCGACTTTGAGCCCTATTTTCGGCCAATTCCATTGTGCCAGTAGACCAAACTCATAGCTATTTCTTTACAACTCCATTTGTTCTACCGATTGAGTAAAAAAAAAACCACATTTTCCGATTTCAACTCTGCAATAAAGTGGTCAGATATTGGCATTTTGGCCAATTTCATGCAAATTAAAAAAGATGCCAATTTCAAAATAGGGTCCAGAATAAACATTGCAGACATTCCTGGCACCAAAATAACATTTTCTCTGTTCATTAGTCACGTCTCCAGGCCCCTCTTATATTACTCTTGCTTTCTATTTTGATTTTATATTCACAAAAAATAGAAGATTTACTGTTATGCAGACTACTGCATTATTGTAAAAATGGTATAAATAATATCAGTGCACTTGCGAAAGAATATTAGACTCACCAGTATTGGATGCGTTGCATGATTTGTATACTCTTGAACATTGGCAAAAATCAAACATTTCCGCTATTTTGAGCTCAATTTCAAGGTCGTTTTCATCGTGAAACTAATCAAAATCATTGTTATTTCTGTAATATGTTTTTCATTCTATGAAATAAGACCAAGAAAACGAGAATACAACCATAAATACTGTATGAAAGTACACATCAAATTTGGCATTTTAATCCAAAAACACGGTCGGAGTTTTTTTTTCTCATGCACTCTGTGCGTAGGATTTTTTTTATACAGCGCACACTGACCACACAGACTCATTCTCTCACATGTGGGCCTACCAGCTTTCTCCTGCTTGATTTGAAGCCGCTAGAATTTTTGAGTATATATACAGTGAACCCTCGGTTAGCGGCTGTTCCTGTTAGCGGCCAACTCGGTTAGCAGCCGGTTTTACGGCTCCCGGTTAGTGGCCGTTATTTCAGTTAGCGGCCGTATGGGACGCGTCAACCCGCCAGCTGGGGCCGCTTGCGCTTCAGTTTAGCTGTCTCTCTCGGTGCGTAAGGAAGCTTCTGCTCATTCATCCAGACATTTCGCTTGTTTTCCATTGTTTTTTGCCAGTGCAACTGCAAAATAAGTAACCATGGCTCCCAAGAAAGTTCCTAGTAAAGTTCCTGTGGCAAAGAGAGTGAGAAACACGATGGAATTTAAGAAAGAAGTGCTGGAACTTGCCAGGATGTTTGGGAAAAACAAATCAACAATTACAACCATCCTGTCAAAGAAAGAACAAATCAAGGAGGCTGATGTTGCGAAAGGAGTAAATGTGCTTACGAAACAAAGGTCACCAATAATGGAACAAATGGAAAAGTTATTGTTATTGTGGATTAAAGAAAAACAAATAGTGGGAGACTGTAGTGGAGTCTATTATTTGTGAGAAGGCAAGGCGTTTGAAAGAAGATCTTGTGAAGAAAACTCCTGGAACAAGTGCTGCTGGTGGTGAATTTAGGGCCAGCAAAGGCTGGTTTGAGAGATTTAAGAAGCGTAGTGGCATACACAGTGTTGTAAGGCATGGTGAGGCTGCAAGTTCAGACAAGCATTCTGCTGAAAAGTTTGTGCAGGAATTTCAGGACTACATAAAGAGTGAAAATCTCCAACCCCAACAAGTGTTTAACTGTGATGAAACAGGCCTGTTTTGAAAGAAAATGCCCAACAGGACCTACATCATGCAGGAGGAAAAGACACTGCCAGGACACAAGCCTATGAAAGACAGGCTAACTCTCATGTTGTGTAGCAATGCAAGTGGGGATTTCAATGTGAAGCCTTTACTCGTGTATCACTCTGAAACTTCCAGAGTGTTCAAGAAACACAATGTCCTCAAGAAAATATTGTGTGATGTGGAAATCAAATCAAAATGCATGGGTCACAAGGTCAGTTTTCAAAGATTGGGTTGATGATGTGTTTGGCCCAAGTGTGAAATAATACCTTCAGGATAACAATTTGGGATTCAAGTGCCTCCTGGTACTGGACAATGCTCCTGCACATCCTCCAGACTTGGAAGACCAAATGTCTAGGGACTTCAAATTTATAAAAGTGAAGGTCTTGCCTCCTAACACCACTCCTCTTCTCCAGCCCATGGACCAGCAGGTCATTTCTAACTTCAAGAAACTGTACACCAAAGCAGTGTTTCAGAAGTGCTTTGAAATGACCTCGGACACTGAATTGACCCTTAGAGAGTTCTGGAAGAATCACTTCAATGTCTACAACTGCATTGGCCTTATAGGTAAGGCTTGGGAGGGAGTGACTACCAGGACTTTGAACTCTGCTTGGAGACCACTGTGGCCGGATTGTGTTGACAAGAGGGATTTTGAAGGATTTGCGGCTGACGACCCTGTGCCTGTTGTGGAAGATATTGTGACATTGGGGAACAGCCTGGGGTTGGAGGTGAGTGGTGAGGATGTGGAAGAGTTGGTGGAGGACCACAAGGTAGAGCTAACCACTGAAGAGCTGCAACAACTGGAAGTGAAACTTCATCAGACCAAAGTTTAGGCAATTGCTTCAGAAAAGGAGGAGGAGGAAAAGGAAGAGAAGGAGGTGCCTTCTGCAGAGATTAAGGAAATTTGTTCTATGTGGACTAAGGTGCAGACATTTGTTGAAAAACACCATCCTGACCAAGCTGAAATAAGCCATATCTGCAACATGTTTAGTGACAAAACCTTGTTCCACTTCAGGTTAATGTTAAAGAGGCGCCAGAAACAGAGCACTCTGGACAGTTATTTTGTGCGACAGGGTTCTAGTGACTCAAGCTGGTCCTAGTGGCATTAACCCTTTCGGGGTTATGGTCGTACAAGTACGTTTTACGCACTGTGGTTATTGACGTACTAGTACGCCTAAATTCTAGCGCCCTCAAATCAAGCAGAAACAGGCTGTTAGGCCTAGATGTGATAGAATGGGTCTGGGCAGTCAGTGTGCGCAGTATAAAAAAATTCCTGCACCACACAGTGCATAATGAGGAAAAAAAACTGACCGTGTTTTTGGTTTAAAACAGCGACTTTACAGTCTATTTTCGTATGGTATTTATGCTTGTATTCTCGTTTTCTTAGTCTCATTTTATAGAATAGATGATATATTACAGAAATAGAGATAATTTTGACTGGTTTCACGATGACAAGTACCTTGAAACAGAGCGCAAAGTAGCGAAAATGTTCGATTTTGGCCGATGTTCAGGAGTAAACAAATCACACCATGCGTCCAATACACATCAACTGGAGAGTCTAATATTCTTGCACAAGTGCGCTGATATTATTTATACCATTTTTACAGTGATGCAGTTGTATACATAACAGTAAATCTTCTATTTTTTGTGAGAATAAAAATTCAAAATGGAAAGCAAAAGTAATGTATGAGGGGCTTGGAGACGTGACAAATGAACAGAGAAGATGTTATTTTAGTGCCAGGAATGTCTGCCTTGTTTAATATGGACCCTATTTTGAAATTGGCATCGTTTGAAATTTGTGTGAAATTGGCCAAATTGCCATTTTCTGACCACTATTTTGGGTAGTTGAAATTGGTAAATAGGCGGTTTCTTGTACTCAATCGATAGAAGAAATGGAGTTCTAGCGAAATATCTATACTTTTAGTAGACTGAAACATTGGAACGTGCCGAAAATAGGGCTCAAAGTGGGCGAAACCGCCGATGCGTAAGTGTTATGGCTACCGCTAACTTCGCGAAAGCATAATTCCATTATTTTTCGATCAAATTTCATAATTTTTTGTGGCGTTATGATTGGAGAAAGATTCTATCATTAATAAGAATTTTTTTTTTTTTTTTTTTTAAATTCGTGGACCCTGAGAACGAGTTTCAGAGAGACCCCTTGGACCCCCAAAGGGTTAAAAGAAAAAGAAGGGAAGTAACCCTAGAGAGGGACTTGTTATCTGAAGTCCTTTTGGAGGGGGATTTCCCTTCCAAAAACTAACTCCTCCCTATTTCCTCCTCCCTATCTTCCAGAAGCCAGCATTAGTCTTCAATAAAGGTATGTAATACTGATTTAATTGTTAAAAAAATTATTTTTTTGTGAATATTTTTGTCTGGAACGGATTAATTGTATTTACATTAATTCTTATGGGGAATATTAATTCGGTTAAAGGCCTAGCTCTTGGAACGGATTACGGCCGCTAACCGAGGGTCCACTGTACATCTGAAACACTGGTTCACAAGCTGTGAGTATATATACAGCCAAAACAGTCAAACAGTATAATCTACCTCGTGTAGATTATACTGTCGCAGTTTTTTCTCATTATGCACTGCATGCTGCAGCATTTGTTTTATGTGATGCATACTTACCACATAGATGTATTCTCTCATATCTAGGCCCAAATTTACCACTCACAGCTTATCTGAGTGAGCTGAGCTCATGGCGTAGAACTATGGCTTGGACCCTGGCTTCAAAGCCATAGAACTATGGGACGGATCCTCAAAAAGGTTAAGGTGATTGGCCGTGGTAGATCCCCAAGCACAAATACCATAGGTGAGGTAAGGGTATATTAGAGAGTGATATAAAGTAAAGAGCGCCCTTTGGGGTACATAGTATCGTATCTTGGAAAGGATAC
This sequence comes from Cherax destructor, assembly GCA_009830355.1. NCBI lineage: Eukaryota > Metazoa > Arthropoda > Malacostraca > Decapoda > Parastacidae > Cherax > Cherax destructor. The sequence goes on from WNWK01050939.1 coordinate 8,930, forward strand.
CTACTATTTTGGAAACTTTCTTAGTTATATGCTTGATGTGGGTCTGAAATTTAAGATTGCAGTCAAGATGGAGACCTAGAAATTTGCCCTCAGTGTGTCTTGTAATGGATGAACCATGTTCACTTAGTTTTTTTTAACAATATTTTTGAAGCTGTCAGCAGAAAATGAAATTTTGTTGTTACATATTTTTGGACCTTTTATTTCCATGGAGTTTATACCCACGTTAAGTCAAACACATAGAATGTAAACAAGATATTTGTTAGTTGTAATGTTTCTGTGCATTTTTTTGTAGAAATATTATAATTATTATTTATAATATACATAATATTTATAGTTAATATAGGTAGTAGGTTGGTAGACAGCAACCACCCAGGGAAGTACCACCATCCTGCCAAGTGCGTGTAAAACAGAAACCTGTAATTGTTTTACATGATGGTAGGATTGTTGTTGTCTTTTTTCTGTCTCATAAACATGCAAGATTTCAGGTACGTCTTGCTACGTCTACTTACACTTAGGTCACACTACACATGCATGTACAAGCATATATATACACACACCTCTGGGTTTCTTCTATTTTCTTACTAGTTCTTGATCTTGTTTATTTCCTCTTATCTCCATGGGAAAGTGGAACAGAATTCTTCCTCTGTAAGCCATGTGTGTCATAAGAGGCCACTAACATGCCGGGAGCAAGGGGCTAGTAACCCCTTCTCCTGTATACATTACTAAATTTAAAAAGAGAAAGTTATGTTTTTCTTTTTAGGTCACCCCTGTCTTGGTGGATCATGGCTGGTTTGATGAAAAAAAAATTATATTTAACATTAACAATGATGATAAGAATAAAAATAATCTGCAGTCAGGAGCAACTTTTACATAAAAATATCAATAACTGTGTATTCTATTTCAGGCCTTTGTCAATCGCTTTTCTGAAATTGTGGAATTTGAGTGTCGATCATCTGGCATCACTGTACAGACTCTTGTTCCTTGTACAGTTTGGACAAATATGAATAAGTTTGATCCTGCTATAAACAAAGAAGGTAAGATTGTACACTGCAAGAAGTCAATGTTCCTGAAAATTGTTTTTTATGTGATATAGTGTTAAGTGAACTGAAGAACATATAGAATGTTGGGTCTCCAGAAAATAAAAACACAGCTTCATTTATATTATTTACATTTTTTTTTTTTTTCAACAAGTCGGCCGTCTCCCACCGAGGCAGGATGACCCAAAAAGAAAGAAAATCCCCAAAAAGAAAATACTTTCATCATCATTCAACACTTTCACCACACTCATACATATTCACTGTCTTTGCAGAGGAGCTCAGATACAACAGCTGAGAATAGTCTCTCCCAGCTTTCACTATCCCAGACCCCTCCTTTAAAGTGCAGGCATTGTACTTCCCATTTCCAGGACTCAAGTCCAACTAAATCAATTAACTGGTTTCCCTGAATCCCTTCACAAAATGTTACCCTGCTCACACTCCAACAGATCGTCATGTCCCAAAAACCATTCGTCTCCATTCACTCCTATCTAACACGCTCACACATGCTTATTTACATATTTACATATTTTATCTAATTTGATATCACTAATATTATTTTCGTTATTAAAACAAAAATATCATGCTTTATATTATTATGTCATATATACAGTGGTACCTCGAGTTACGATATTTTTTCGTTCGAGAATGCTGTTCAAGTGCCATTACCAAACGAATTTATCCCCATAAGGAATAATGTAAAATAGACTAGTCCTTTTACACCCCCAAAAATATACCTACAAAAGCATTTAAAAAAATAAACTTACATAAAAGGGCGATTTTGGGGACCATCGTAACTCGAGGTACCACTGTATTTAGCTACATTAATAGGTAGGATGTATCAGACAAAATACACTTTGTGCTGTCAGATATGAGTTTTAATTAGTGCTGCGACATGCTTGTTCACTAGTTCTCCCATTCTGATGCATTCTGGGACATAGGGTAAACTGGGAGAAAGCCTCACTACATTCCTACTTGGAGGTTGTTCTGGGGGTCAATGCTTCCACAGCTTGGTCCATGATTTAACCCTTAAACTGTCCAAACGTATATATACGTTTGTACGCGTATTGCTCCGAACGTAGATCTACGTTTTATTTTTCATTCCTTCAAATTTAGTGCGATAGGCCTGAGTCGCCTAGACATGAGAGAATGGGTCTGCGCTCTCAGTGTGCGCAGTATTAAAAAAATCTGGGACCACTTAGTACCTTGTGGGAGCACCAGTTCAATTGAGCACCAGCTAGAGCAAATAGTGTGGCAAACACCAGGGATTCACTGATGTCATGTCGCATTAACACTCCCCTTATAAGAGGAAAGTAAAAATAGGTTAGATAAATACATGAGTGGCTGTGGGTGGGTGTGAGTTGGACCTGACTAGCTTGTGCTACTAGGTCTGATGCCATGCTTCTTCCTTCAGAGGATGTGACCTGACTAGGTGGGTCATTGGTCTAAGCCAGGGGGTGACATGGACCTGCCTTGCATGGGCCAGTAGGCCTGCTGCAGCGTTCCTTCTTTCTTATGTTCTTCTGTATTCAGCAGGCTGGCTGGCTTTGGCTGACTCTGTCTATATCTCTATCTGTCTTTATCTTTGTCTGTCTATAATTTTTTCTGTCTACAGTGGTACCCCGACTTACGATATTAATCCGTCAGAGAGGGCATATTTTAAAGCGAAACAATCGTAAAACGAATCAATTTTCCCCATAAGAAATAATGGAAATAAATTTAATCCGTCCAAGACTTCCAAAAGTAGTTAAATAAAATATTTTTTAGAACTTTTGGACATTAAATAATACATAATTGAATAAAGAATACATAAATACATGCAAATATTTTACAATAACATGTCACTTACATTTATTGAAGAGTTGTTGATGTGTGGAGGACGGGAGGAGGGGAGAAGGTGGAGTAGTATGCTAGTGTTTGGAAGGGGAATCCCCTTCCATTAACACTGCAGGTGGTAAGTTCTTTTCTGGGGTTACTTCCCTTTTCTTTGAATGCCACTAGGACCAGCTTGAGAGTCACTAGACCTCTTTCTAACAACAAATTTGTCCAGGGAGATCTGTGTCTGGCGATTCTTTAACACATCCCTGAAATGACACACCACTGTGTCATTGTACAGGTTGCCAGCACGGCCTGCAACAGCATGGTTAGGGTGATATTCATCCATAAATGCTTGCACATCACTCCATTTGGCACAGATCTCCTAATCCTTGAAGAAGGCACATTCTTCCATTTTTGTTCCACCTCCACCTCCTCCTCTGAACCATTGTCCTGACCTCTGCTCTCTTGTTCCAGTTGCTGTTGAAGCTCTACAGTGGTCCCCCATTGATATAAACCGTCCCGAGAGGGCATATTTTAAAACAAAAATCTAAAACGAATCAATTTTCCCAAAGAAATAATGAAATAAATTTAATCCGTCCAAAATTCCCAAAAATAGTTAAATAAAATATTTTTAGAACTTTTTGGGCATTAAAAAAATACAAATTAAAAAGAATACAAATACGCAAAATTTTACAATAAATGTCACTTACATTTATTGAAGAGGGTTTATGTGGGAGGCGGAGGAGGGAGAAGGTGGGTGAGCTGGTTTGGGAAGGGGGGAAACCTTCCAAACACGCAGGTGGTAAGTTCTTTTTTGGGGTTTCTTCCCTTTTTTTTTGAATGATAGGGCCAGCTTGAGAGTCAACCCCCAA
>WNWK01050940.1:0-12652 GCA_009830355.1 Cherax destructor
TGCTGTTTTCCTTTGCAGATGACACCGAATCTGTATGACAGTGTCCAAAGTTGAAGACACTCAAGACTCCAAGCAGACATAATCCAAATCTTTAAATGGGCTGCAGAAAACAATATGAAGTTCAATGATGAGAAATTTCAATTACTCAGATATGGAAAACATGAAGAAATTAAAATCTCATTCGGGTACAAAACTAATTCCAAACACACAATAGAGCGAAAACTAATGTCAAAGACCTGGGAGTGATCATGTGAGAGGATCTCACCTTCAAGGACCATAACAATGTAGCAATTGCATCTGCTCGAAAAATGACAGGATGGATAATGAGAACCTTCAAAACCAGGGATGCCAAGCCCATGTTGACACTTTACAGATCGCTTGTTCTATCTAGGCTGGAATATTGCTGCACACTAACTGCACCTTTCAAGGCGGGTGAAATTGCTGACCTTGAAAATTGCAGAGAACCTTACCACACGCATAAGTGCGATAAACCACCTCAACTACGGGCGCAAGTTCCTAAACTTTACTCTCTAGAACGCAGGCGGGAGATACATTATTATATACACGGGGAAAATTCTCGAGGCTTGGACCAAACTTGCACACAAAAATCACTCCCTCAGCAGACTCAGGGCGATGTAACATCCCCCAATGAAGAGCAGGGTGCCACTAGCACGTTGAGGGACAACACAAAAGTGTCAGGGGCCCAAGATTGTTCAACTGCCTCCCAGCATACATCAGGGGATACCAACAAACCCCCTGGCTGTCTTCAAGCAGGACTGGACAGGCACCTCAAGTCGGTACCTGATCAGCCAGGCTGTGGTTTCGTTGGACTGCGTGCGGCCAGCAGTAACAGCCTGGTTGATCAGGCTCTGGTCCAACAGAAGGCCTGGTCACAGACCGGGCGCGGGGGCGTTGACCCCTGGAATTCTCTCCAGGTATATATAAGATTAAAGAGTCGTAAGAGGACAGTAAGAGCAGACTGATGTAAACGCTGTAGCATACGAATGTGTATGCCATCTGGCCCAGCTGCCGATGATCGGCAAGCAGTGTTTGTTGCCCCCAGTTCTTGAAGAGTAAAGGCACATTATAAGATTCTTCTCTGAGAGAAGAAAAATCTAAGGGCTTTAACTCGCTGGCAGACTTAGAAGAAAGGAACGAGGGGCATAGATGGAGCCCCCCGAGAAATGCGGACCAGATGATTACCAATTTCAGTGGCAACGGCAAGAGGATGTGCTACATCGACACCGGCAACTTGAAGAACAGGGGCCGGGTCAGGGGGGAATTACCACTCAATTTACGCACTTTCTTCCAGACTGCACTCATTGAGGAAGCCAAAGTGACAGTAGAAATGTAATCTCGCCAGCAAGTGCGTTTAGCGTTACATATGACAGGGCGAGAAATTGTCTTCTGTGGTTCTGTTATGACCGTGCCTGCCCCAGCAGCGTTTCAACGCACTGCCCGAGCACAAGCAGGAGACCACCAAGGCACGCACTTCTGAGAATGCTTGCCCGAGGTTTGGGCTACGAGGAGGTGGAAAATACGAAGGGACATGATGATTGGGAAATGATCACTGTCATGTAAGTCCGGGAGGACAGACCAGGTGAAGTCAAGGACAGTTGAGGAAGAGCAGATGGAGAGATCGATGCAGGAGAAAGTAATTGCCAAAGAAACCCAGACTGGGGTACTTGTACCCCAATTCAAAACGATGCTAAAAACCACCTTCTCACCCAAAGCTAATTGCTCCATATCAACCATTCCCAGCAAAGTAGAATAATCACTTAACGTAAAACCTGACTATTCAAGTCAATGTAATGTATGAATGACAATGAATGAATGTAAAACCTGTTATGAATAATACGTACTTACTTAGCTAATTATTCCCACAACATTTACATTATAATGACCACGTAAACTAACTGCAATGCAATTAATTGTTTTAAATTGTTATCTCACTCAATTAGTTGCATTGCTGCAATAAATGCTACAATTAATTGCTACAATTAATTGATATGTTCAACTTATATTCAAACTTTATAACTTAGATATGCAACTTTACTTATTTTATAAATTATCAACCATAACTTTTTATTATTTTATTATTATTATTGCTTTAATTTGTTTAATCTGATTTAATTAATTTTATAATGAAGACAAAAGTACAAAACTATGTTCAAATTTCATAGCTTAAATACTCACCTTTACTCATTGTATACTATCTACAAAAATTCTTTACAATTTAGTTTTAAGTTAATTTTAAGTCTGCCCAAAATGCCCTGCATACTAGGGGCTTTTGGCATGTACACCTCATGTAATCTCAATAACCAAATGTAATTCTTTGTATCATGTCCAAATAAAATATATTATTTTTTTTTTTTTTTTTTATTAACACATCGGCGATTCCACCAAGGCAGGGTGGCCCGAAAAGAAAAACTTTCATCATCATTCACTCCATCACTGTCTTGCCAGAAGAGTGCTTTACACTACAGTTATAAAACTGCAACTTTACACCCCTCCTTCAGAGTGCCGGCACTGTACTTCCCATCTCAGAACTCAAGTCCGACCTGCCGGTTTCCATGAATCCCTTCATAAATGTTACTTTGCTCACACTCCAACAGCACGTCAAGTATTAAAAACCATATGCCTCCATTCCTCCTATCAAATACGCTCACACATGCTTGCTGGAAATCCAAGCCCTCGCACACAAAACTTCTCCCCCTCCTCCAACCTTTCCTAGGCGACCCCTACCCCGCCTTCCCTCCACTACAGATTTATACACTCTCAAGTCACTCTGTCTCGTTCCATTCTCTCTACATGTCCAAACCACCTCAACAACCCTCCTCAGCTCTCTGGACAATCGTTTTGGTAATCCCGCACCTCCTCCTAATTTCCAAACTCCGAATTCTCTGCATTATATTCACACCACACATTGACCTCAGACATGACATCTCCACTGCCTCCAGCCTTCTCCTCGTTGCAACATTCATCACCCATGCTTCACACCCCATATAAGAGCGTTGGTATAACTATACTCTCATACATTCCCCTCTTTACTTCCATGGACAAGGTTCTTTGTCTCCACAGACTCAGTGCTCCACTCACCCTTTTCCCCTCATCAATTCTATGATTCACCTCATCCTTCATAGACCCATCCCCGACATGTCCACTCCCAAATATCTGAATACATTCACCTCCTCCATACTCTCTCCCTCCAATCTGATATCCAATCTTTCGTACCTATTTTTTGTTATCCTCATCACCTTACTCTTTCCTATATTCACTTTCAATTTTCTTCTTTTACACACCCTGCAAATTCATCCACCAACCTCTGCAGCTTCTCTTAGAATCTCCCAAAGCACAGTGTCATCAGCAAAAAGCAACTGTGACAACTCCCACTTTGTATTTGCTTCTTTATCTTTAGCCCAACACCTCTTGCCAAGACCCTCGCATTCACTTCTCTTACAACCCCATCTATAAATATATTGAACAACCACGGTGACATCAACATCCTTGTCTAAGGCCCACTTTTACTGGGAAATAGTCCCTTCCCTCCTACACACTCTAACCTGAGCCTCACTATCCTCATAAAAACTCTTCACTGCTTTCAGTAACCTTCCTCCTATTCCATACACCTGCAACATCTGCCACATTGCCCCCTATCTACCCTATCATACGCCTTTTCCAAATCCATAAATGCCAAAAACATCTTTACCCTTATCCAAATACTGTTCACCTATATGTTTCACTGTAAACACTTGGTCTACACACCCCTACCTTTCCTAAAGCCCCTTGTTCATCTGCTATCCTGCTTTCTGTTTTACTCTTAATTCTTTCAATAATAACTCTACCATACACTTTACCAGGTACCTCAACAGACTTATTCCCCTATAATTTTGCACTCTCTTTTGTCCCCTTTGCCTTTATACAAAGGAACAATACACGCTCTCTGCCAATCCCTAGGTACCTTACCCTCTTCCATACATTTATTAAATAATAGCACCAACCACTCCAAAATTATATCCCCACCTGCTTTTAACATTTCTATCTTTATCCCATCAATCCCAGCTGCCTTACCCCCTTTCATTCTACCCACTGCCTCACGAACTTCCCCTACACCCACAACTGGCTCTTCCACACTCCTACAAGATGTTATTCCTCCTTGCCCTACAACGAAATCAAGCTTCCCTGTCTTCATCAACATTTAACAAATCCTCAAAATATTCTCTCCATCTTCCGATACCTCTAATCTCCATTTAATAACTCTCCTCTCCTATTTTTAACTGTCAAATCCATTTGTTCTCTAGGCTTCCTCAACTTATTAATCTCATTCCAAAACTTTTCTTATTTTCAACAAAATTTGCTGATAACATCTCACCCACTCTCTCATCTGCTCTCTTTTACATTGCTTCACCACTCTTTTAACCTCTCTTTTTCTCTCCATATACTCTTCCCTCCTTGCATCACTTCTACTTTGTAAAAACCTCTCATATGCTAACTTTTTCTCCCTTACTACTCTCTTTACATCATCATTCCACCATCGCTCCTCTTCCCTCCCGCACCCACTCGCCTGTAACCACAAACTTCCTGAACACTCTAACACTACATTTTTAAATCTACCCCATACATTTTGACCCCATTGCCTACACTCTCACTAGCCCATCTATCCTCCAATAGTTGTTTATATCTTACCCTAACTGCCTCCTCTTTTAGTTTATAAACCTTCACCTCTCTTTTACTTACTGATTCTATTTTCCTTGTATCCCATCTACCTTTTACTCCCACTGTAGCTATAACTAAAAAGTGATCTGATATATCTGTAGCCCCTCTATAAACATGTACATCCTGAAGTCTACTCAACAGTCTTTTATCTATCAATACATAGTCAACAAACTACTGTCATTACGCCCTACATCATATCTTGTATACTTATTTATCCTCTTTTCTTAAATATGTATTACCTATAACTAAACCCCTTTCTATACAAAGTTCAATCAAAGGGCTCCCATTATCATTTACACCTGGCACCCCAAACTTACCTACTACACCTCTCTGCATGTTTCTCCCACTTTAGCATTTAGGTCCCCTACCACAATTACTCTCTCATTTGGTTCAAAAGTTCCTATACATTCGCTTAACATCTCCCAAAATCTCTCTCCTCCCTACACTCCTCTCTTCTCAAGGTGCATACACGCTTATTATGACCCACTTTTCGCATCACCCTTATTTTAATCCCATAATCCTTGAATTTACACATTTATATTCCCTCTTTTCCTTCCATAACTGATCCTTCAACATTATTGCTACCCCTTCCTTAGCTCTAACTCTCTCAGATACTCTGACTTAATCCCATTTATTTCTCCCCACTGAAACTCGCCTACCCCCTTCAGCTTTGTTTGCTTGGGCCAGGACATCCAACTTCTTTTCATTCATAACATCGGCAATCATCTCTTTCTTATCATCCGCACTACATCCACGCACATTCAGACAACCAATTTTATAAAGTTTTTCTTCTTCTCGTTTTAGTAGATTTGTACAGGAGAAGGGTTACTAGCCCATTGCTCCCGGCATCTTAGTCGCCTCATACGACACGCATGGCTTACGGAGGAAAGATTCTTTTCCACTTCCCCATGGACAATAGAAAATAAAAGGAACAAGAGCTATTAAGAAAAGAAGAAAAACCTAGATGTGTGTATGTATATATATGCATGTGTATGCCAGTGTAGTGTGACCTAAAGTGTAAGTAGAAGTAGCTAGATATACCTGTTATCCAGCGTGTTTATGAGACAGAAAAAAGACACCAGCAATCCTACCATCATGTAAAACAGTTTCAGGTTTCTGTTTCACAGTCACCTGGCAGGCGTAGTACCTCCCTGGGTGGTTGCTGTCTACCAACCTACTACCAAAATGGTTAGGAGTACCCATATTTAAAACATGGAGGGGAGAGAAGCAAGAAACGCCTCCAACTGAACACCACAGGAGTCACAGTGCGACCCTCCCAAGAGAAAATGGTGTGCGTTAAAATCACCAAGTAATAGAAAGGAAGAAACCAGAAAATCAACATCTGGGATTGACAATGCCCGCAAAGGGGAGAGATATAAAGAACAGAGTGTATACCACTTATTCAAATGGATACGGGCTGCGGTGTAATGCAGAGAAGAATGAACATAGAGCTGACTGTATGGAACACCAGTGCGTATAAGAAGAGCACTTTCGTTAAAGGTTCCATCGGAAAAAGGATCCGATGAATACAACAAATCATAGCCTGAAAAGGGCCGGATAACAGCAGATTGTAATTTGGGTTCTTGCAAACAGACCCCAACAGGGCAAAACTGGGAGAGCAACACCTGAAGCTCACCCTGGTTACCCCTGAGGCCTCGTATATTCCACTGCAAATAAGCCATGATTTATGGAGAAAAGATACAAGTCGAAGTTAGAGGTATCTATGGACTAGGGTTAGAAAAGTCCACGTGTGGAGGCAGGGAAGACTTGTAATCAGAGAAGTGGGGACGCTGTGAAGGAAGGAGGGTGTAGACGGAGAAGAGAGAGGAGGAGGGACCGGAGGTGGAGCGGTGTCCATCAACGTTCCAGACTCTGTAATAAAGTCTGCGATAGCTTCCAGTGTTTCGGAAGACAAAGACGCAGAATGTGGGACTACATTGAAATGGAAGGAGAGTGAGCAACCATCAGGAGACTATAGACTGTATAAAGTAGAAGGCGAGGAGATGGAAGAGGAAACTGTCGAAGGGGCTTGGGAGGGGACAGGAGTGGAAGCGGCCTGGGGAGGGGCAGTCAAGGAAGGAACGGGGAGGGACAGGGGATGAAGACATTGAACGTGGAGGAGGATGAACCTCCACACACGTTACAGAACTAGTCGTAGGTGAAGAACCCGGCAATGGGGATTTTTTTCCGAACTTAAGAGAAGAAGGGGGCACTGAGGTTTAGGTGGTGAACGGGCGTTTAGACACAGAACTGTGCGAGTGAGTAGAGGAAGGGGTGTGGACGGTATGGGATGCCGAGGTAGGGACCTTGGAGCCAAGAACATCAAAAGGATTCGAGACAGCGGTGACTGAGGATGGGGCGACCACAGAGGAAGCCGGGAAGTTGGGACCCCAGAAGTGGGGGCGCGTTTAGTAATGCGAAAATAGGAAATCGGGAGTCTCCCTTGAAGGCGTAGATGAGAGACGGCCATAGCATATGAGAAGCCTTCCGCCTCTTTGAGACAACGAATTTCCCGCTCATTCAGGTAAACCTGACAATGGCGGAGTACGATGGATGCGCCTCATGACAGTTAAGGCAAGAGGGAGGTAGATTACAAGAAGGACTGGCATTGTCATCGGCACCACAGGCTGGGCATTCGGCCATGGACCTGCAATATTTTGCTGGATGACCAAAACGCCAGCAGTTTCTACACTGTTGCGGTGTAGGGTCACCTTTCGAACTTGCAAACATTGACCTGCAATGTAGACCAAGGTGGAAGTTCACGGCAGTCAAATGTTAAACGAGCTATATTGCAAGGATAACGTCTTTGCTTATTGGCAGGGAGGACAAAAGTGTGAACTTTAAGGATAGGGAGTTCTTAGAGCTCAAGCTGCTCCAAAATGTCATCACCACATGTCTGGAAATTTCGTTGGACAATGGTGTGGGGTAAAATGACGATACCACTACAAGAATTGAGTGAATGATGTTTGTCAATAGTGATAGGAATAGTATCTATTGTCTAAGGAGAGAAGATGCAAGCTTGCCAGCATTCTGGACCGTGATGATGCAAGTGCCGCTTTGAGAGCGTGAAATGAGATATCTTTACCAACATGGCATAGCAGAGCCTTACCAATACTATGATCTGAAAGATAGGTATTAGGAGAAGTCGGTCATAGAGTAAAAAACTTTGTCCATTGAGTAGTGTGAAACAAAGTTTTAGGGGAGTGCGTGACGAGCTGGTCGTTTCCGAGATGACGAAGGAAGTGTCGAATCGTCATGTAAGAGGTCTTGGTCATTTGGGTGTGGGACCAGGGGTGGTCCGACGTGTGACGGGCGAGCGATCCGAAAACTGCCGCACCTTGAGGGAGAAGCCGGAATCAAGGTCAGAAGAAGAGCGGTCAGATGTGTCAAAGGGCTGGTTGGAACCCCGGTACCTGAAGCAGGTGACGAACTAGCACCAGCAAAGGTACAAGGGAGTATTGAGATGTCCGAAGGTTGTCCATTAACGGTAGGGTCAGAACTAGGTGTTGTATCAAGAAGGGGCCCAGGGGTAGGTTCACGGATTAGGGCATCCATGGTTAGGTTACTTCTTTCTTTTTGTTTTTAAGAAAAAAAAAATAAATAAATAAAAAAAAGAAAAAAAAAAAAAAAAGAGGGGAACGTGGAAGAATAGCTCCTAGGAGGAATGAAAGGGGTGTAAATCCCCCTCTGCACCCAAGAGGACCTCAACACCACAAGTAGTGCAGATGCTGCATGGAACCCGTGCCATACCCTACCCTTCATGCCAGTAAACCAGCAATCTGGGATAGCAACCTCACATCCACCGAGCCACCTCAGCGGGCAAAAGAGAGGGCGGCCAGATATCCACCACAAAGCATACCTCCTTCGACCACCTCCCCCGGAATCCGAAAGGTGGCCTCCAGAGATACACCCGTCGCTCGAAAGATACCCAAAGCCACCCCGGGAGACCGGAGAGGATCGGGACATCCCCAGGTGATCCAGATTCCACGGCAAACTACACCACGCCAGGAACCTCAATGGAATGGGATGGACCATGGTACCCTTCCCACTACCTAGGAACTAGAATGCCTGTGGAGGAAGCTCCAGGGTAAAAATGGGAAGGAAATAAGGGAGGAATGAGGAGGAGGAGGAAAGGGAAAAGGGAGGATGGGGAAAATGGGAAAAGGGAGGGGGATTGGGGGATATTAGGTTCGGTCTGAGGAAGAAGACCAAGAGGTCCAATTCCTCAGACCGATAACCTCTTTCCACGACAAGGAGCCCCCTTAAAGAGGAAAGATTCCCAAATGTTGCACAAGTGACTCATTCTTTAGCATAGACTCAATATATATTATTCTCAATTTTAATTTTCTCTTATTAAAACTAATTTTCTTTACTAAATGATCTTTACTTTTAGTCAGTCCTTGAACTGCCACTTCTCTTTTCATTATGGCAGCTTGTTTACCTAGTGCTTTTCACATTTTTTGTAAGAAATCTTTAAAACTTTTATTTCGTTTCATAAGTTCCATTATTTATCTACAAGTTTCAGTCATTTTATCCATCCTTTCACTGGCTTTCTTGTCTGCAGGTGTGTTAGTACTAGCTGTATTTAGATCTGGTAATCTCCACCATGATGTGAACTATACACCACTTTACTCTTGTTACTTTATTTTAACTTAAAATACTTTATCTTTACCCAAAAAAAATATTCCACGTTAATATTTTCCTTCTATTTTCGAACAGCACTTACATATAAAAGCTCTGTTCCTTTTCATTAAACAACAGACACAGATATCCTTTTTTTCCAGGCTGTGGGACTGATTGTTCTCGGCATCATACACTCGGTGTGAAAGAGAGAAAAAAGTACTGAACACAATAGCAATCTACTTTATGAAGTCTTGTACCCATTAGACCAGGATCTCCAAACTCTTCAGCTCGACACCTTCATGAAGTTTCAGATTCTCCATCAACCCCAAAATATTTATTATATGAAAATAATTTAATAAATAGTACTTTAACTAATAGTACTACGAATAATAATGACTTCACGTACATATATGCTTTTGCGACAGGAGAAGAGAGACAAGGGGGAGAGTGATAGATCACAGATAAAAATGCAAAGCACGTCCCCAGACATTTACTGACCCCCTTTTACTCTCAGCCATTTATGGGCCCCCTTTACTAGTCCCATTGACCCTTAGGGGTAGATATTAGATGGGCCAACGTGCGGCTCTGAAGAACACCTTGTCAAGCACTCTTCTTATGATAATGTTTTTCTCAGAGTGTTCTGGAGGCCCATGGGACAGCGGGAGCACTCAAAAAACGACATCCAACACTACTAGTCATTGAGGGCTGAAGTCTGATGTAACCTCGGTTTCTGTTAAGGTGGCAACCGGGAATAGTCCTTTCCCCCCTTTTCACCTTCACCCATGGTGTTATTAGTCAGCCACTGCTACCAAGGTGAGTCTCCCCCCTAGTGTCAGCTTATAAGGCGAGTTTCCTACCCTAGCATCAACTCCATTGCTTCACAAGGTGAGTCTCACCCTAGCATCAGCTTCACTGCTAACAAGTTGTTTTTACCCCCAGTGTCAGCTTCACTGCTCACAAGGTGAGTCTAATACCCCCAGTGTCAGTTCCCTCCCGGGGTCCTCCCCCCTTTTCAGCTTACTGCACAAGGTGGTTTCCCCCCTGTGTCAGCTTCATTTAAAAAGGTGAGTTTCCTTCCCCCCGTGTCAGCTTCCAAAAGGGGTTTTCCCTTTCCCCAGTGCGCCCCTCAAAAGGTGAATTTCCTTCCCCGTGTCAGCTTCAAGGGAGTTTCCTTCCCCAGGGCAGCTTCACTGCTTCCCGCCACTAGTGGTGTTTTGTTTCAAATAACTGTTCTGAACTGTACATAATGTATTTTCCTTTCCATAGTATTTTCTAATTATAACCATAATTTTTTAAAGGGGTGGAGGGTAAGCAGTGGAAGGGCCCCAGTCAGATGACCAAAAACTCCAGCTGCAAGTCTATAACTAAGACCCACGTCAGAAACACTTGTCCCGTTTCCTGACAAACCTTACCTAACCTAGTGTCAGCTCACTGCTAATTCCTTCTATTTGATTAGAATTAGAATTAGATAGTTCGGAGGGTCAATGAACTGCACATCAGGACACGGCTGTAGGCGTGTCTGATTTCAGAAATTACTTAAAGAACATAGAAATTTAGGAACATTGCAGTAGGCCTACTGGCCCATACTAGGCAATATCCATCCATTCCCACCCACATATTTACTCTGCATATTCAGAAAGCTACAAAGATGGTAAATATATACAGTGGACCTGCTATTCGAACACTCCAAACTCACCCTTTTATGTAAGTTATTATTGTAAGGGCTTTTATAAGTGTATTTTTGGGGGTCTGAAATGGACTAATCTAATTTATATCATTTGGTAACAGCACTTGAGGGGTGCTGAGACATGATCCCCTCAAAAAAAAAAATTGAAAAACTACGAAAATGAGATTTTTTTCCCAAAAAAATGCTGATTTTTTCCCAACTCCCCCCTATAATTCTCATCATTTTTGATGTTTCACAAGGGTTATAGTAATTTATAACATGTGTGTGTGGCCTGTCATAAATGCCCGGGGGAAAAAAAAAAAAATTTTTTTTTTGTCAATTTCTTATATTTTTCTTTAATATAATACAAAATTAAATTTGAGATCATGAGAGAGGGGCGGGGCAATATGGTTAGAACCAACGAACCCTTTCTCTGGCCTTTGGGATAAGAGGTGCGACAGGCCAAAATTACGATGTAGTGGCCAACACCCCCAAACCAACAAATTGTTCTTTTCTTACGCAATATCAATAATAATGTTTATTTACTTATACAATTGATCTTTATGACATAAGGCGACATATTAATAATTATAAACATAAAAAACACACCAGAATAAATATTATGTGGTAATATGACGGTATATGGGTTGGGGGAGGGTAAGATGCCCAAGTTATTTTTCCCATTCTCCCTCCTGTTATGGGGAAAAAAGGATCTAGCGTGTAAACTGTAGTGACACTCATAGATGATGAAAACATTGAAAACAAGTATTTTTCGGGAAAAAAAACTCCGAGTACTGGGCTGCCGCGCACTTGCCATTATCTCAGAAAAAGTTTTTTACCTATTTAGCCATGTACCATCATTATTAATAAACAATTAGGATTTTCACAATAAAAAATAGAAGAATGACTGCTTTACAAGATAGCATGTACCTTTTGAAGTATCCCAAATATTTTCAGATTGTGGGGGAAAAATCCCATATTTTGCTAAATGTCAAGAGACCTACAAACTCTATTTTTTTTGAATGAACATAAGCTTTTTTACAGAATTAGTAATTTTGCCATGGGCTTTGAAGTGTTCTATCAGCAGGAAACGCAAAAAAAATTTTTCCAACTACCACTTGCCCCATTTTCCTAAGTGGTTTTTAGGGAAAATTCAGTAAATCTTTGGGTTTATTTTTTTTTAAAATTTTTTGAAACTTGCAAGGGTTTATATAAGCTTTTTAAAAGTACACCAAAAATGAGCACAATTGGGAAACAAATAAAAAAATTGTTCCTGAGGGTTAGCTCCCCTTTAACAGCATTCTGGAAAAGAAGAATGTTAAATCGGGGGCCCCTGTAGTTTTTTTTACATTGAAAAAAATATGGCCCTACAATGCTTTATGCTTCTGCCCTGGGAATATGCCTTTTGGGGATGAGTAAAAAAAAAAATTTATGGAAACCTGGGTCCCGAAGTATCCAGCCAACACACAAATAACCCACTGGAGAATAAATATTGACAACATTTGGTCCAATTTAATTAACTAATACAAAATGATAATTAGACACATTGCAACATCTGGGTATCTTTTCTTAGGCTTTCCCATCCAGTGGTTTATCAATACAATATATGGGCATAATGTTAAGACTGAAATATACAAACAGCACCGT
>WNWK01050941.1:0-12652 GCA_009830355.1 Cherax destructor
TTATAGCACTGTCTTTCCTGAATTGATGTGTGGCACATTTCAGGGTGGAAAAACTTACAGGACGGGAGGTTGCATTTGCCTGTTTTCATATGGGAAAGGCATTTTCTGGGGTGATCATAATTGCATGTCCCATCTGATTTCCCAGATTTTCCATGCCTGCAGATACCAAGTGCATAATATTCACATAGGCCTGGTTTCCGTTTGCCCTGGTTTTTTGTGACTGTGTTCCCCATTGGTGGGTGTGTTCCTGTCTCGTGTCTGTCTTCGTTACTAGTGCTAACAATGGAGCCTTCAACTGTTTCCGGTAATTTATCTTCAGTATTTCCCTGGGCATCCCCTTGTTTACTATCTACCGTGTTATTGCTAGTTTGTAACACAGTTTTGTGTGTGTCCTTATCTACACCTGTTTCCCCATCATTTATTTCACTAGAGCTACTGTCCCTCTTCAGGTCACCATCATTTATTTCTCTATTCTTAAATTTACTGGCTACCATTTCAACTGTACCAGGGGCGGTAGCACCATCTGGCCCTGATTTTTTACTTTCCCAACTGTTATAGAAAGCTGTCATGTTTTTTTATGAAGTCCGATTTGGTGTTGTCATCTTTTAATATCGATGTGATTTTATTCCACAGTTCGGTCTCATTTGGACATACCCAAAAACACTTCCCTTGTTTAATATCTCGGGTAGTAGAGTCTTGAATGTCTACACAAGGAGCATGGCAGCATTTACCACAAAAGTTGCATGTAATCCATGCAGAGGAACGTTTGCTTGTTTGTTTGCATACTACACAGGGTTTCATGATTGATTTTGTTGGTTGCTTTACTGTATATTCTACTAATAGGTTCCCTGAATTGGTGATCCGTCTATTTGTATCGTATCTATTTTATTTGCATGTGTAAGTGTGTGGACAATCTTACCTCATAAAAGTCATTATTATTGTTATTGTTTGGATGTTTGATAAGGTCCCCTAAAACTCCGTCCGCTTATTGAATCCGGACAGGATACCAGTTTTGAATCCAGTCAATGGTTCCCTTATTTCTTGGATCTGACGAGATCACATTTTGATGTACCCCGCGTCCATAGCAACCTATGTAAAAATTCAATGCACATAAAGGGCCCCAGATTCTGGAACTCATTACCAGAAAATACAAAAATAACCTTATCTGAGAATCATTTTAAGACTCTTCTCAAAAACCACCTACTCACCCTTACCTAAACACTCATACTCAAAAAATACTCATTGTTATTTTTTATATAAGATAATTCCATTTTTATTATTATTATGAAAGATAATATTACTTTCAAAAATGCTCAGTATTATTTTCCTATAAGATAATCTCAATTTGTACTATTATAACATTGTAATATTACCACCTACTCACCATAAACTAAATACGCATTCTGTAAATTACTTTAAAAAAATGCTCAATGTCATTTTCCCAAAAATAATTTCAATTTTTACTATTAACTACCATCCTACTAAACACTTGCTACAATGTAGTGTCACCATATTATAATTTGCCAAATGAAATATCATCATATTGTAATCTGCCCAATGTTTAAACAAGTCAAATTCCCATCAATCTATCCAATATTATGTACATAGTCCATAAGTTTTTAGATTAAGCTGACCGTTATGCCCTGGCATGTCAGTGGCTCTCCTTGCACTTCTATGTACTGTAAATGTCTATGTAAAATTGCGATGAAATAAAAATTATTATTATTTGTATCGTATCTATTTTATTTGCATGTGTATGTGTTTGGGACAATCTTACCGCTTTAAGTTATTGTTTGGGTGTTTGATAAGGCCACCTAAAACCCCATCCGCTTATTGAATCCGGTCGAGGATACCTTATTTTCTTCTTCAACGAATCCGTTTGGGTGTTAGGGTGTTTGAACTTCCAGCTTTGAATCCGGTCATTGGTTCCCTTATTTCTTGGATGGATCTGACGAAATCCAGTCGGTGTATCACTTATTTTAACCCTTTCAGAGTCCAAGGCCATTTTTGGGAAAGGTGTGCCAGTGTCCAAGAATTTAAAAAAAAAAAAATTCTTATTTTTTCTTATGAAATGGTAGAGAATCTTTTTCTGAAGGTAATAAAACAAAAAGTATGAAATTTAATTGAAAATTGACGAAATTATGCTATCGCAAATTTTGATGTGTTAGTGATATTTACGCATCGGAGATTTTGCCGGCTTTGACTCCCATTTTAGGCCAATTACATTATTCCAGTCGACCAAATTCTTAGATATTACTTCTATTCTATCGATTGAGCACAAGAAATCACCCAGTCAACTGTTTCAACTACAAAATAAAGTGATTGGAAATTGGTAATTTAGCCAATTTAACTCAAAGTTCAAAATATTCCAATTTCAAAATAGGGTGCAGAATAAACAATGCAGGCATTCCTGGCACTAAACTAACATTTCCTCTGTTCATTAGTTACGTTTTTAGTCTTTACAAATGAATTCCATTTTGATTTTTTATTCACATAATGAATTTTTATTCAAACCAAAAAATGGAAGATTTACTGTTATGCAATATTGTAATAATTGTACAAATAATATCACCACATTTGTGAACGTATATTAGAACCACCAGCTGGCGCGTATTAGACATGTGAGGTCATTTGTTTGCTCTTGAACATCGGCAAAAATGTAACATTTCCGCTACTTTGAGCTCAGTTTCAAGCCATTTCCAGTACTAAACCCAATAAAAATCATCTCTATATCTGTAATATATCCATTCTATCAAATGAGACCAAGAAATCGCAAATACAACTATAAAAAGTACGAAAAACACTGCAAAGTCGCTGTTTTAATCGAAAATTACAGTTTCGGTTTTTTCTCTCTCATTATGCACTGTGTGCTGCAGGATTTGTTTTATGTGGTGCACACTTACCACATAGATGTATTCTCTCATATCTAGGCCCAAATTTACCGCTCAGAGCTTATCTGAGTGAGCTGAGCTCTTGATGTAGAACTACGGTTTGGACCCTGAACTCAAAGTCGTAGAACTATGGCACGGACCCTGAAAGGGTTAATGAATCCTGTAGGGATTATTTGGGCTATGCGAGCAGACCACTGGAAAATGATTTAACAGAGTATTAATGATCAGTTTGATACAAAATGTATAACTTGCGTGTTGGAGAAAAACCGGTGCTTCTGGCAGTTCCTATGATGAACGGCCATACCTCTGGCACCCTGTTTTACCACCTGGAGTTTTGGGCACTTATAGATCACTGTACAGTGGTCCCTTGACTATCGTAATTAATCTGTTCCAGGAGCTATTACTTAACATGAAAAATACGTAATTCGAAACCTTATTTCCCATAAGAAATAATGTAAATACAATTAATCCGTTTCCACCCAAAAAAATTCACCAAAAATTCATTTTTTTTAAAGAATAAATACTATAGTTTTACATACAGAAAACAATGAGAAATAAATATAAAGCACTAATTTTAATGGATAAATGAACATTTGAATCAGTTTTACCTTTACTGAAGACTCTTGTTGGCGTATGAGAGGCAGGAGAGTTTGTTTGGAGGCAGGACAAGATAGCCCTTCAATACACTAATATGAACTCTGCCACTTATTTATCTAGCACAATTCATCTAATATGACATAATAAATAATATTAATAACATAGAAACATGATATAAACTCTAGAATGAATAAAACATGTCAGTACGAATCTTAGAACTGGTGGAGTGTCTTGTGTTGTTGTTGGTTATAGGGCCACTGACCATAAGCCGTGGTGGTAGTCGGTTTCAGGAGAAAGCAACCACCACTATCACACAAAAAATGTGCATAATTTATAAATAAGAAACATTTACACTTTAATTTATAAATAAGAAATATTTACACTTTAATTTATAAATAAGAAATATTCACACTTATATAAATAAGAAATACTTACACTTACACTTGGAGGAGATGGTGGCACAGTACTGCGTTCTTGTCAGTGTCACTATAATCTCAAACATTGTAGAAGTTAATATTTGAGTCATTATTTTCTATCGATTAATCGCTTAACTTACTTAAGTAAGTTTATTCAGGTATACACAAATCCAGTTATACATAGATTATCATACATAGCAGCATATGTGTAGAAACCCTAGGATAACCCAAAAAAGTCAGAGTGACTTATTTCCATTGCTACACTTTATCACTGGCTGGTGCTATAGCCTTTATCGACTTGTGAAGCTTCTTTGGACCCATGGTGACTTATTTCACACTGACAATCACTAAACCACCAAAAAACACACATAAGAACATAAGAAAAGAGGAACACTGCAGCAGGCCTGTTTGCCCATACTAGGCAAGTCCTTCACAATCCATCCCACTAACAATATTTGTTCAACCCAATCTTCAATGCTACCCAAGAAATAAGCCCTGATAAATCTACTTACTCATGTGCAAGTCCCACTCAAATCCAACCCCTCTCACTCATGAATTTATCCAACCTAAATTTGAAACTACCCAAGGTCCTAGCTTCAACAACCACACCTGCTATATGATCACCTGACAACCACACCTTGCTGTATGATCACCTGACAACCACACCTTGCTGTATGATCACCTGACAACCACACCTTGCTGTATGATCACGTGACAACCACACCTGCTGTATGATCACCTGACAACCACACCTAGGCAGACTGTTCCACTCATCAACTACCCTATTACCAAACCAATATTTTCCTATATCCTTTCTAAATCTAAACTTATTTAATTTGAATCCATTATTGCGGGTTCTCTCTTGGAGAGATATCCTCAAGACCTTATTTATATCCCCTTTGTTAATACCCGTTTTCCACTTGTATACCTCGATCATGTCTCCCCTCATTCTTCATCTTACAAGTGAATGTAATTTTAGGGTCTTCAATCTTTCTTCATACGGAAGATATCTAATGCTATGTATTAATTTAGTCATTCTACGCTGAATGTTTTCTAACGAATTAATATCCATTCTGTAATAAGGGGACCAGAACTGAGCTGCGTAATCTAGGTGAGGCCTTACTAACGATGTATAAAGCTGTAATATAACCTCTGGACTTCTGTTGCTTACACTTCTTGATATAAATCCCAGTAATCTGTTTGCCTTGTTACATACGCTTAGGCATTGCTGTCTTGGTTTAAGGTTGCTGCTTACCATAACCCCCAAGTCCTTTTCGCAATCTGTATGGCTAAGTTCTACGTTATTTCACTTATAAGTGCTTGGGTTATGGACACTCCCGAGCTTCAAAACCTTGCATTTATCTACATTAAACTGCATCTGCCACTTTCTGACCAGGAATTGAGCTTGTCTAAATCCTCCTGAAGTTCACTGACATCTACGTTTGAATCAATTATTCTACCTATCTTCGTGTCATTGGCGAATTTGCTCATATCACTAGTAATTCCCTCATCAAGGTCATTGATATATATTATAAACAACAATGGGCCTAAGACTGATCCCTGTGGAACACCACTTGTTACAGACCCCCACTCGGATTTAACCCCATTTATGCACACTCTCTGCTTCCTATTGGTGAGCCATGCCTCAATCCATGACAGCACTTTTTCCCCAATGCCATGAGCTGCCACTTTCTTTAACAGTCTCTGGTGCAGTACTCTATCAAAAGCCTTACTAAAGTCTAAATAAACAATATCGAATTCTTTATCGTGATCAACATCCTCAAAAGCTTTACTGAAGAAGGTTAATAAATTAGAAAGGCAGGAACGGCCCTCGTGAATCCATGCTGAGTATCATTAATCAAATTATGGTTATCTAGATGGCTTCTAATAATATCAGCTATAATTGACTCTAGTAATTTGCCTACAATTGAGGTCAGGCTTATTGGGCGGTAATTTGACGGCAGTGATTTGTCCCCTGCTTTAAAAATAGGAATTACATTAGCCATCTTCCACATATCAGACACTACACCTGTTTGTAGAGATAAATTAAAAATGTTAGATAATGGTTCACAGAGTTCCATTTTGCATTCCTTAAGAACCCTTGCAAAAAGCTCATCAGGACCCGGCGATTTATTTTGTTTCAGTCGGTCTACTTATTTCATAAGCATTTCACTAGTGACTGTGATATTACATAATTTATCTTCTTCAGGGCCACTATAAAAATTAATTACTGGGATATTATTAGTGTCTTCCTGTGTGAAAACCGAGAGAAAATAATTATTAAAAAAAATGCACATATCATTCTCCTTGTCAGTAAGATGCCCAGAGTTATTTTTAAGGGACCTATCTTATCCTTAACTTTTGTTCTATAAACCTGGAAAAAACGTTTTGGATTAGTTTTTGAATCCCTAGCAACTATAATTTCATAGTCTCGTTTAGCTTTTCTTATCCCCTTCTTAATGTCCCTCAAAATGTCAGTATACTGATTTATAAGATGACCCTCACCTCTATTTATGCACCTATAAATTCCTTTCTTCTGCCCTAAAAGATGTTTGAGCCTATTATTCATCCATTTTGGGTCATTTCTACTTGATCTAATTTCTTTATATGGGATAAATGTTCTTTGGGCAGCCTGTATAGTGTTAAGAAAGCTGTCATATTGATAGCTTTCTTCGTTACCTCAGTCCACAGTTGATAAGTGTTTTCTAAGCCCATTATAATCTGCTAAGCAAAAGTTTGGGACTGTTACTGAATTATCCCTACTATCATACATCCATTCAATGCTAAAGGTAATTGACTTGTGGTCGCTTGTACCGAGTTCCTCTGTAATTTCTAAATTATTAACAAGGGTTTCCTTGTTTGCCAGAACCAAGTTAAGTAGGTTATTTCCCCTTGTAGGTTCTGTCAGAAACTGCTTCAAAAAACTATCCTGAACTACAGGTATCCCTCAACATTCGCGAGGTTAGGGATCAAGAGCCTCGTGAATGTTGAAAAATCGCGAATGTTTGGTGCCCCAATATATTGTAGGGAAATATAATACAATACTGCTTCCTTAACCTATTGAACCATGAACAATCATAAAACACATATAAACATCGTAAAATAATGTACTATATACATGTTATTTTGACATGAGCTGGCTGTGGAGGAGGCCTGTAATAGTATAATTATACAATATATGTATTTTATAGTGTTGTGAAGTGTCATGGGAATCAAGTTACTGACACACTGCTTCTTCTCCCTCTGCTGTAGCTCCGCCCACTTTGTAATGATGCCAAATGTTGAATTAAATATGTATACATTAGAACAAAAACGAAACTCCAACTTCATAACTTTATTTTAATTTGCATAACTCATATATTACAGAAAACAATAAAAAAGTAAAATACACATACAACGAGTTAAGCTTACAGTAAAATACATTAAATTCACCATCTAACATCGTTATGAAGTGGGAGGAGCTATTGGAGGAGAGAGAGGCGCAGTAACATTCAGTGTCCGGTGAGTCGTCATGGGTGTTGGATGTTAGCCTTAGCGCTAATAAAATGTTGTGTAATTACACTAATATTAGTAATAATGGTTATCTATCTATTACATTTATTCCAAATTGATATCAGAAACATGATAAATACCCTAGAACTGTAATAAAGATGATGAAATGAATAATATATGCCATATATATGAGGGTAGAGAGCAGGCACAGACCGCCACCATATGAGATGTTTAATCAGGTAAACATGCCTAAATCACTTGTCGTAAGAACAAATGAAAAATAGCATTTATTGTTTTTAGAATAATAATAATTTATAATAATTGATCTGGAGCACTTTAAATGTTATCAGTATTTGGTAGCTGACATTTAGAGCACTCCACAGCAATTATTATTAATTATTATTATTATTATTATTATTATTATTATTATTATTATTATTATTATTATTTCCCTACAATATATTGTAAGAAAATAATAATATTAATATTAATAATAATAATTGCTGTGGAGTGCTCTAAATGTCAGCTACCAAATACTGATGACATTTAAAGTGTTCCAGATCAATTATTATAAATTATTATTATTCTAAAAATAATAAATGCTATTTTTGCATTTGTTCTTATAACAAGAGTGATTTAGGCATGTTTACCCTGATGTAAACATCTCATATGGTGGCGGTCTGTGCCTGCTCTCTTACCCCTCATATAATATGGCATATATTATTCATTTCAGCATCTTTATTACAGTTCTAGGGTATTTATCATGTTTCTGATATCAATTTGGAATAAATGTAATAGATAGATAACCTATATTTAGTACATTCATTACTTACTGCTTCCTTAACCTATTGAACCATGAACAATCATAAAACGCATGAAAACATAGTAAAATATTGTACTACAGTGGTACCCCGGTTTACGATGGTCCCCAAACTCACCCTTTTATGTAAGTTTATTTTTTAAATGCTTTTGTAAGTGTAATTTTGGGGTCTAAAAGGACTAGTCTATTTTACAACTTTTCTTAAGGAGATAAATTCGTTTGGTAATGGCACTTGAACAGCATTCTGGAATGAAAAAATATCGTAAACCGGGGTACCACTGTATATAGTACTACATACATGTTATACTGTAGTTTAATAACAAATAATGAACGAAGAAAACACTCAGTGAGTGAGTGGTGGGCGTGCTGGCTGCCGGGTCGGAAGGAAGGTATAGTAGGGATCCTCGGGTGGCGGGAAACTTAAATATGATTTGGTGGGTGGGAATTTGGCTGGGAATTTGGGTGGGCCGGGAATTCGCGAATGTGTAAGCCCGCGAAAGTAGAAACGCGAAAGTTGAGGGATACCTGTACAGTGGACCCTCGGTTAACGAAAGGTTCCGTTAACGTAAGCTTCGGAAAACGTAAGCTTTTTTCGGAATCGGTTAGCGAAAAATTCCTCGGTTACCGAAAGGTATTAGACGTGTCCGCCTGCTCCGCGCAAGCGCAGGACACCAGTGAAGCGTTGTTTACCATTGAGAGAACATTACCTAACGTGCTCTTTCAAAGATTCACAATATATATGGTGTCTTTTTTGGTGGTTTAGTGATTGTCACTGTGAAATAAGTCACCATGGGTCCAAAGAAGCTTCCTAGTGGCACCCCAGTGATAGCAGGCATGCAGGGAGTGTAGCATTCATGCAGAGAGTGTAGCATTCATGCAGAGAGTGTAGCATTCATGCAGGGAGTGTAGCATTCATGCAGGGAGTGTAGCATTCATGCAGGGAGTTTAGCATTCATGCAGGGAGTGTAGCATTCATGCAGGGAGTGTAGCATTCATGCAGAGAGTGTAGCATTCATGCAGAGAGTGTAGCATTCATGCAGGGAGTGTAGCATTCATGCAGGGAGTGTAGCATTCATGCAGGGAGTGTAGCATTCATGCAGGGAGTGTAGCATTCATGCAGGGAGTGTAGCATTCATGCAGGGAGTGTAGCATTCATGCAGGGAGTGTAGCATTCATGCAGGGAGTGTAGCATTCATGCAGGGAGTGTAGCATTCATGCAGGGAGTGTAGCATTCATGCAGGGAGTGTAGCAGGCATGCATGGAGTGTAGCATTCATGCAGGGAGTGTAGCAGGCATGCAGGGAGTGTAGCATTCATGCATTAAAAGAAAAAGAAGGGAAGTAACCCCAGAGAGGGACTTGTTACCTGAAGTCCTTTTGGAGGGGGATTTCCCTTCCAACCATTAACACCCTGCCCCTGTCAGCAACTCTACCTTCCAGATGCCTGCAACTCTTCAAGAAAGGTAAGTAAATGTTATTGTTTTTTTTTTTTTTGAGTGATTATTTTTTTGTGGAACGAATTAATTGTATTTACATTATTTCTTATGGGAAATAAGGTTTCAGATAACGAAAGATTCAGATTAAGTAATAGCTCCTGGACCGGATTAATTTCGTTAACCGAGGGTCCACTGTACTTCTAAAAAGTCGTTAGATTCTAAATTCCCTGTCAAGAATTTCCAATCAATCTGACTAAAGTTAAAGTCCCCTATAATTACTACGTTATCGTGTCTTGTGGCCTTAACAATTTCCTCCCAAAGTAGTCTTCCTTGTTCCCTATCTTAAGTTTGGAGGACAGTATATCACGCCTAAAATCAATTTTTCACACCCCTCTGAAAATTCTATCCAGACAGACTCTGTCTGTATATATATACGTACTACATATGTATATACAGTGGACACTCGCTATTCGAACACTCCAAAACTCACCCTCATTCCAGAATGCTGTTCAAGTGCTGTTACCAAACGAATTTATTCCCATAAGGAATGATGTAAATTAGACTAGTCCATTTCAGACCCCCAAAAATACACTTATAAAAGCACTTACAATAATAAACTTACATAAAAGGGTGAGTTTTGGAGTGTTCGAATAGCAAGGGTCCACTGTATACAGTATATATATACAGTGGACCCCCGGTGTTCGTGATTTATTCGTTCCAGAATGCTGTTCAAGTGCCGTTACCAAACGAATTTGTTCCCATAAGGAATAATGTAAATTTGGCTAGTCCTTTTAGACCCCTAAATATACACTTACAAAAGCACTTACAAAAATACACTTACATAATTGTTCGAGTTTGGAGCATCACGAACACCGGGGGTCCACTCTATATATATATATACAGTGGACCCCGAGTTACGAGCACCTCGGAAATCGTACAATTATGTAAGTGTAATACAGTGGACCCCCGAGTAACGAACACCCCGGAAATCGTACAATTATGTAAGCATAATATTGTAAGTGCTTGCGGAAGTGTATTTTTGGGGGTCTGAAATAGACTAACCTATGTGACATTATTCCTTAACCCTTTGAGGGTCGAGAGGCCCTCTCCCGAACTTGTTCTCAGGGTCGAAAAATTTTCAAAAAAAAAAAAAATTATTATTTCTTATGAAATGATAGAGAATCTTTTTCCGATCATAACGCCACCAAAATTATGAAATTTGATGGAAAACTAACGGAGTTATGCTCTCGCGAAGTTAGCGGTATCGATGACATTTACGCGTCGGCGGTTTCGCCCACTTTGAGCCCTATTTTCGGCAAATTTCAATGTTTCTTTCTACTACAATTATAGCTATTTCGCTAGAACTCCATTTCTTCTATCGATTGAGTACAAGAAACCGCCAATTTACCAATTGCAACTACCCAAAATAGTGGTCAGAAAATGGCAATTTGGCTAATTTAACACAAATTTCAAACGATGCCAATTTCAAAATAGGGTCCAGAATAAACAATGCAGACATTCATGGCACTAAAATAACATCTTTTCTGTTCATTAGTCACGTCTCAAGGCCCCTTTTACATTACTTTTGCTTTCGATTTTGAATTTTTATTCTCACAAAAAAATAGAAGATTTATTGTTATGTATTCAACTGCATCATTGTAGAAACGGTATAAATAATATCAGTGCACTTGTGCAAGAATATTAGACATGCCAGTTGATGTGTATTGGACGCATGGTGTGATTTGTTTACTTGAACATCGACAAAAATCGAACATTTTCGTTACTTTGCGCTCAGTTTCAAGGTACTTGTCATCGTAAAACCAATCAAAATCATCACCATTTCTATAGTATACTTCCATTCTATCGAAAGAGCCCAAAGAAAACCAGAATACAACCAAAAATACCATCAAAATACACCCAAAATCCTTTTTTAAACCCAAAAAACGGTCAGTTTTTTTTTTTTTCCTGCGTGTTGGATTTTATACTGTGCACACTGACCACGCAGACCCATTCTTTCATATTAGACCTGCCAGTTTTCCCCCCTTTTGAAGGCACTAGAATTTAGGCGTAAAAGTCGTGACCGACCCGTGCACTGACGAAAGACGGGACCGCCCTAAAAGGGGTTTAAAGGGAGTAAATTCTTGAAGGGACTTGAGCAGGCTTCTGGTTGTTTTTACGTTACTCGGGGGTCCACTGTATTGTAAGTGCTTTTTTAAGTGTATTTTGGGGTTTAAATGGAAATTCTTGACATTATTCCAAGGAGAAAATTTGTTTGGTAATGGCACTTGACAGCCTTTTGGAATGAATTATGTCGAATCGGGGGGCCCTGTATGTATATATACAGTGGACCCCCGAAAACAACTCAAAATCGTAAAATCGGGAATGAAGCTTTTTCGATATCGGGATCTCGTTTAGACCTGTCCGCCTGCTCCCCGCCTGCCCTGCGTCACAGGCGCCAGTGAAACGTTGTTTTCCATTGAGAGAACATTACCCAGCAAGCCCTTTTAAACTTCACAAACATTTGGTGTCTTTTTTTTGGGGTTTTGTGATTGTCACTGTGAAATAAGTCACATTCGGGGCAAAAAAATTCTAGTGGCACCCCAGTGGTAAAAAATGAGGCACACCACCCGATAAACTGCAAGAGCTTCATCTGAAACAACAACAGACCACAGCTGAGGTTATTGTTTCAAGGAGGGGGAGAGAGAGAAGGAGGTGCCTTCTTCAGTGCTTAAGGAAATTTTTTCCAAGTGGGCGTGTGCAAAATTTTTTTGAAAAACAACCCTAGCAAGCTGAAATGGCCTTCTGTGCAACCACTTCAGTGACAGAGCCAATTTTCTCAAAAAAATTTAAAGTGCCCGAAACAGAATACGTACTGTGAACAGTTATTTCACCAGGCAGGGTCCATGACTCTCAAGCTGGTCCTAGTGGCATTAAAAAACCAAAAAGGGGGTAACCCCCGAAAGGACTTGTTCCCGAAGTCCTTTTAGGAGGGGTTTTCCCCC
>WNWK01050942.1:0-12652 GCA_009830355.1 Cherax destructor
TGAAGGGGGGGTGTTAATGTTGCAGTTTTGTAGTTGTGGTGGCATCCCTTCTGGAAGACAGTGATGGAGTGAATGATGAAAGTTTTTTTGTCGGGCCACCCTGTTTTGGTGGAAATCCCTATTTTAAAAAAAAAAAAAAATTTTTCCTTGCCTTGAAAGAGATGGTGGCAGGGGGGCGGGGTCTCAGTGCCCCTATTTTAAACTACCTCAAAAAAAATGGAGTTAATTTTTTGTGTCATTTTTCTATGGGCAACCCCTTAACTTATTTTTCACCCTGTTAAACTACACTTTATCCCCGGCTGGTTCTATACCCTTTTAATAACTCGTGCTGCTTTAGTATTGAAATTCGTAGAATCAGTGAATCACTGGGGGAAACACATTCTCCTCTCTTCCTCCTCCATTTTGGGTATTTTTTGCTCAATTTCTTTTTCAATTCTGTCGGATCACTTTTTTTTACCAAAGTGCTGCCACTTTTAAAGTTTTTTTGGGTCCAGGGGGCTTATTTCAGTCACAATCAAAAAACAAGCACTAAACACAATGAATTTAGGAAATGTAATTTCACTCAATGGAAAACCCAAAGCTAGACTCCAGGGCCTGCGCGGGGGGGCGTGAAAAAGGGGGGCGGCAGACAGGTCTGGTACAGGGCCCCGATATCAAACGGGCCGAAAATTCCCCAAAATAAGGACTGAAACACGAGTGGCCGATACTTGGGGGTCCACTGAAAAACACGCTCTTAACATATAAACATATAAATTAAATAAATATGAGATGTTTTTCCAGTCGGCTTTTTAAGTAAACATAACCCATCCGGACTCTAACAACAACAAAAACAACTGGTTTGTTTAAAAAACTCAAAACCTTTTCTCTTTTCATGTTAGTATTTCATCTTGTTTACTCACCTCTCCTCTTTGATTTACAAATATTTTAAGGTAAGTAATGAGTGTAAATTAGTTTCGGTTTTCCAAAATTCTTTTCCAGAATGCTGTTAAATGCCGGAACAAAATTTATTTCCCTTAAAAATAATGTCACGTAGGTTGGTCTTTTCAAACCCCCAAAATACACTTGAAACAGCACTTAAAAATACACTTTAAATGTTCGGGTTTGGAGATGCACAAAAACCGGGGACCACTGTACTGTATTGCTTTTACGCTGGGGGGCACTTTAAATGCCTAGTTTAAGTGTGGGTGGGGTCCCAGAGGGGGGGTTACATACCCCCCCTTTTGATACCTACCTACCTTACTATTCACCTTGCCCCCCTATATTAAGACCTTTAAAACAAAAATTTTTTTTTGGGGTAAGTAATGAGTGAAACAGTGGACCCGGGTTTTTCCGGTTTAACCGCCCCAAAGGGGGATGGGTTAAAAAAAAATAAAATAAAAATTAAAACCTTTTTCCCCATAAAAAAAATTGAAAATTTCCCAATTTATCCTTTTTCAGACCCCCGGGAATTATTAACAAAAAAAAATTTTTTTAGAGATTAATTATAGATTTACATACAAAAAAGAATGACAAATAAATAAAAACACAAAAAATTATGTATAAATAAAACATTTAACATCACACTTACCTTTATTGGGACTTTTTTGGGTGATAGAAGACAGAGAGGAGGAGAAAAGGGAGACAAGTTTTTGTTTGGAGGCAGGACAAAAGGGTTTTCCCAATTTGACACAAATCAACGGCTTTTTTTTATCACAATTCATCTAATGTAAACAAAAAAAATTTAATAACATAGAAAAAAGGATATACAGTGGTACCCCGGACGATATTTTTTTGTTCGAGAATGCTGTTCAAGTGCCCTTTAAACAATTTTTCCCCATAAGGAATAATGTAAAATAGACTAGTCCTTTTTCAAAAAATATACCCCAAAAAGCATTTAAAAAAAAAACTTACATAAAGGGTGATTTTGGGGACCATCGTAACCCCGAGGTACCACCCGTATTCTTAGAATTAATAAAATATGTCATTACGAATGTGAGGACTGGTGATAGTGTTATTGTTGTTTTTATAAGGGGGCCCCTGACCATAAAGTCCAAAAGTGGTGGTGGTGGTGGAGGAGGCAAAAGGCCCCCCACCACTATTCATACTGAAACAATTTCATAATTTATAAAAAAAATATTTAAACTTTTTAAATTTTGAATAAAAATATTCCCCTAATATAAATAAGAAATATTTACACTTTTAAAGGGGATGGTGGCAGAGGGCAGCGTTTTGGGTTTAGCCCCCACATTCCAAAAACAATGTAAAGTTTAAATTTTTTTCGTCTTTTCTATCTCTTAATCACTTAACACTTGTTTCACTGTTAATCCCCCTATCGCTGGCCGGGGGCCATAGCCTTTATCGGCCCACTTTGATACATTGCTATGATTTCTTTTCCCAAATTCTATGGTGTTCCTCACTTTCTTTACCAAAGGACTGGTACTAGGAGCTTTCTTTGGGCCCATTGGGGGCTTATTTAGCAGTCACACACAATAATCAAGGGGCCCAAAAAACAATGGATTTTAAGAAATGTTTTGTATGTTTTTGCAGGATAATGTTCACTCAACCAAAAACCAACCCTCACTGCCGGGGAGAATGTGTGGGAGTTGGGCTTGGGGCTTTGTAGGGGCACGGGACGGGTTCCCAAAACCAACCAAGAAAACTGAGCCAATGGGGCAAAACTAAGCCAATTTTTCCCCATAAAAAAAGTGCGCAAAAAACCAAAATCGAAAACCGGAGATAAAAAAAGAAAAGGGGTCCACTGGTCTGTCCTCCTGGACTTGCATGACAGCGATAATTTTTTAATCATCCTTACTTCTCCTTTGGCCTTTCCCCCTCCTGAGCCCCTTTGGGAATTTGACCGGGCGGGGGACCTTTCGCACATCTTCTGCTTTTTTATGGGCTCCCCTTTCCATTGATGAGGGGTTTTTCATCTCTTTTGTCCTCCGTCTTAACCTCAACTTCATTCTATCCCCCCAAAACCCGGGCAAGCATTCTCAGGGAAATGTGTGCCCCTTTGGGGGTTCCCTGCTTGTGCTCGCGAAAAGGCCCTTTTAAACGGGGCTGCGTGGGGCGGGTACCAGTACAACAGAACCACAGAGGGGACTCCTTTTTATTTTTAAACAGAAGAGAGATTGCTGCCCTGTTTATCCATGATGCTAAACGCACTTGCTGGGGGGGATTACCCTTTTACCCCCCCGGCTTCCCCGATGAGTGCAGTCTGGAAAAGCAGAAACTAGTGGTAAATTCTCCCCACCCGGCTCCTGTTTTGGTTTCCAGTGTCGATATAGACACCCTCTTGCCCTTGCCACTGAAATTGGTAATCATCTGGGCCTTTTTTCCCCAGGGGGTCCATCTATGCCCCCCAGTTCCTTTCTTCTAAGTCTGCCAGTGAGTTAGGGGGCCCCAAGATTTTTCTTCTCTCAAAAAGAACATAATGTGCCTTTTTACCCTTCTGGAACTGGGGTAACACTCTCCATTTTTGCCGATCTTTGGGCAGCGGGGCCAGATGGCATACATATTTGTATGCTACAGATTTCATCAGTCCCCCTTCATCCCAGACTTTTTAACCCGGGGGTTGACGGGCCCTTTGGGAAAACACGTTTTTAGGGTAAAAAATTTTGGGAAAAAAAAAAATTTAATTATGAAATGATGGGGAAATTTTTCCGATCAAAACGACACCAAAAGGGGAAATCTGAAAAAAACCCTTGGGAATTATGCCCCTTGCGGTTGTTTACACACCCAGCGATTTCACCCACTTTGAGCTTTTTTTTGGCCCAAATTTCCCAATGTTCCAGTCCACAAAAATTCATAGCTATTTCCTGGGAACCCCCATTTCTTCAAATGTTGAAAATAAACTGCCTATTTACCAATTTCAACTACCCAAAATAGTGGTCAAAAAATGAAAATTTGGCCAATTTCCCAAAAATTTTCCCAAAACGTGCCAATTTCAAAATAGGGTCCAGAATAAAAAAGGGACATTCCTGGAATTAAAATAACACCTTTTTGTTCATTAGTCACTTTTCCCAGAACCTCTTGCAAAAAAAAAAATTACTTTTGTTTTCCTTTTTTAATTTTTATTCTCAAAAAAAAATAGAAGATTTACTGTTATGATCAACTGCATCATTGAAAAAATGGTATAAAAAATTAAAAGCGCATTTGGGTGCAAGAATATTAGATTTCCGCCAGTTGATGTGTATTGGACCAGGGGTGTAAATTTGTTTACCCCCTAAACGTGGGAAAAATCGAACTTTTTAGCTATTTTGGGGGCTAAATTTTCCCAAGGAATTTTGTCTTTTGTAAAAACCAATCAAAATCATCTCTATTTCTGTAATATATTTTCCCAAATTCTATCAAATGAGACAAAAAAAAGGGAGAAAAATCAATAAATTCCATCAAAAAATGACTGAAAAATTCGCTTTTTTCCCTTTTGGGGTCGGTGCCGTACTAGAAAGTTTTTACGAGCGGGGGTTGGTGCCATACTAGTACGCATGAATTCAGCGGCCCCAACTGGGGGAAAATTATCTTTTTTTTTGCCACAATTGCTTTTTGAATTTTAAACCTTATCAAATCATCGGGTTTCTAGACCGTTGTTTTCAACACCAGTTTTAAAGTGATATTATACCAGTGAAGGGGGTTTTGGTACTGTTCCCATTTACTTTTTTCCAAAAAAACCAGGCCTGACAAAAACCCAAAAGGTTATATAAGATTGGGAATGTGTTTCTGTATCTGAAAAAAAGGGTTAAATTATGTATTTTTTCCCCTTCAAGGTTATTTTGATATTTTGATCTGTTAAAAGGTAGCCCTATTCGCAGTATATACCAAAAGGAAAGGGTTTTTAAAAATTGTTTGTGCTTTGGGGTTTGGTTTTTGTTTTGGGGAAAATTTTTTGTACACGGGAAGTAATACATTGAAAGATACCAGGAAGATTGGGTTTTGGTGATGGGGTTTGGGAACAATGAGGGAAAACCATTTTTGGGAAAGGGGAAATATATTATATTCTGATAACTTTAAACCCCCTTCCCTCAGTGATTTTTGCGAGTGAACATGACAGATTTTTGGGGAAAACAGTTTGGGGAAATCATAAGCATATGGGGCCCTGCAGGCACTCGTAGAAGTGAGGTGCGGGTTTTGCTGCCAATAAATTTTCCAGGTTTTCCCGGTGGCATAAAACCGAGATGTCACACTGTTGTCACCAGTTCCCCCTAATGAAATGGCAGACATGGCAGGGTGAAAGAGAGCCCAAATTGCCCATTCTAAAACCTGGCGGGAAACTACACCCCAATTGGTTCAATGGACAAATGTGACATGCAGTTTGGGGTTTTCTGTTTGTGTTAAAAAAGGGGTTATAAAATTTTAAAACTTTTTTTTCACATTCGGGAAATTTTTATGCTAATGCTTATAATGTTTATAAGTTGAAGACCACAAACAAACCACCTTTGGCAAATTTTGTTTGTCTGTCATCAGGCAAATAATCACCAAGTCCCAAAGGGAAAAAACCCCCTGCAATAAAAAAACCCCACAAAATTCCCCAAAACTACCCTGGGGGTCTGAGGCTTGGTGAACATTTCCCCTAAAAAAACTGCCGCTACCCGCAAAAAAAAGGTTCAGAAGAGGTGTTATTTTCCATTAACATACAAAAAGCCCACAGCAAAGCAGACACTATTTTTATATGTGTGTAGAATGAAAACACCATTTACATGTCACCATGTTTCAAAACTTCCACAGGCTGCAGAATTTCTAGAAACATGTCCAGTGACTTTATATATCTATATATGATTGAACAATAGAAATAAATAATATTTGTTATTGAAAATTTAAGGGGAAACCCCGGGTTAAAGAAAAACCCCGGAAATGGCTTTTTTTCAAAAAGTCCGGCCCGCCTCCCCCCCGAGGAGGGTGCCCCCAAAAAAAAAAAGAAAACCCCCAAAAAAGAAAATATTTTCATCATCATTCAACACTTTCAACCCACATTTCATAAAATAATCATGTCCTTGCAGGGGGTTCAGATACGACAGCTGAGAATAGTCCCTCCCACCCGCCCTATTCAAAACCCCTCCTTAAAAGTGCAGGCATTGTATTTCCCCTTTTCCCAGGACTGTCCAACTAAATCAAAACGGGTTTTCCCCGGGAACCCCTTCCCCAAAAAATGTTACCCGCCACACCCCAACAGATCGTCTTTCCCAAAAACCATTCGTCTCCATTCACCCCTATCTAACCCCTTCACACATGCTTGCTGGAAGTCCAACCCCCTCCCCCAAAATCTTTTTCCCTTTCCCCCTCCAACCTTTTCTGGGACGACCCCCCCCCCCCTTTTCCTTTCCCCCTCCAGATTTATGCGTTTCCCCCAAGTCTTTCCCTATTTTTTGATCCTTTCCCTTCTAAATGCCCAAAAACCCCCTCAACAACCCCTCAAAAAGCCCTCTTGCCAACCTTTTAGTAACTCCACCCTTCCCCAAATTTTTCCACATTCCAATTTTTCCCTTCCTAATATTTACACCAAAATTGCCCTTAGACAGGACACTCCATGCCCCCAGCCCTCCTCCCCGTTGCGGATTTGAAACCCCCATGTTTACCTCTTATAAGATTTTTTTTTTAACTATACTTTGAATTCCCTTCTTTGCCTCCATGGAAAACGTTTTTTGTCCCCCAAATCCTCAATGCACCCCCTAACCTTTTTCCTTCATCAATTCTATGGTTAACCTCATCCTTCAAAAACCCCACCCGGGGGGGAAAATCAACTCCCAAAATCTAAAAACATTTATTTTTTCCCAAATAACCCTCTCCCCAAAATGTGATACCCAAATTTTTTCTTTATTTAAATCGTTTGATACCCTCACCCTTACTATTTTTTTTGTTCACTCTTAACTTTCTCCTTTACACACTCTCCCAAACTGCCCACTAACCCTTAAAACTTTTTTTTAGAATCTCCCATAAGCACAGTATCATCAGCAAAAGAACTGTGTAAACTCCCATTTTTTAATTCTCCATAATTTAATCCCCCCTCCCCCCAACACCCTAGCATTTTTCCTTTTTTTTTTTACAACCCCATCTATAAATATATTAAACAACCATGGTGAAACATCCCTGTCTAAGACCTACTTTTGGGGGAAGTTTTTTTTTCCCTACACACCCAAACCCGGGAGCCTACTATCCTAAAAAAACTTTTTAAAACCCTTCCCAGTAATTTTTCCTACCTATTCCATAAAATTTGCAACTTTTGCCACATTCCCCCTATCCCCCTTCATATCCCTTTTTCTAAATCCATAAATGCAAAAAACTTTCTCCCTTTTTATCTAAATACTGTTCCATATATGCTTCACAAACACTTGTCTACACATCCCCCACCCACTCTAAAGCCTCCTTTTCTCATCTGCAATCCCACTCCTTGTCTTGCCCCAATTCCTTTTTTAACCCCGCCTACACTTTTTTTACTCAAAGGGAAACTTTTCCCCATAATTTTTCACTCCCCTTTATCCCCTTCCCTTTATATAAAAAGGGAAATATCATGCTCTCTCCCAACCCTTTTGGGGACCTTTCCCCCCTTTCATACATTTATTAAACAACAATCCAACCACCCCCCCACTATTCCCCTGTTTTTTAAAATTTTGTCATGATCCCCTCAGTTCCAGCGTTTTTCCCCTTTTCATTCTACGTTGCCTCCGCACCTCCCCCACACTCACATCCTGCTCTTCTTCACTCCTAAAGGATGTTGTCCTCCCCGGCCAGTTTAAAAAATTCCGCCTTTTTTTCATCGACATTTTAAAAATTCCTCAAAATATTCCCCCCTCTACCCAATACCCAGCTCCCCCTCTACCAACTCCCCTACTTGTTTTTAACTGACAAACCATTTTTTTCCCCCAGGCTTTCTTTTCCTTGTTTATCTCCTCCAAATTTTTTTCTTTTTTTTCAGGGAAAAATTTTTTGGAGCCTCTCCCATTCTTTCATCCCTCTTCTTTTGCACCCCTTCCCCCCACCCCTTCACCTTTCTTTTTTACCTCCCTATACTCTTCTCTTCTATTAACACTTCTGTTTTATAAAAACCCCCCTCATAAGCTACCTTTTTCTCTTTTATCACACCCCTTTTTTTCTTCATTCCACCACTCACTCCCTTTTCCCCCTGCACCTCCCCCCCTATAGCCACAAACTTCTGCCCCACATTCTAATACTGCATTTTTTAAAAATATCCCAACTCTCTTCAACCCCCACTACTCATAATTGCCCGTCCCCCCTTTCTGAATAATTTTTATATCTCACCCTAACTTTCCTCCCCTTTGTTTATAAATTTTACCCCCTCTTCTTGTTGTTGCCATTTTCTTTTTTTTCCCCTCTACCTTTTACTCTAACTGTAGCTACAAAAAAATAATGATCTGATATATCTGTTGCCCCTCTATAAACATGGGCCCTCCCGGGAAACCACCCATCAACCTTTTAAACCAAATACATAATCCAACAAACCTTTTTTATCATACCCTTTTTATATTTATTTATCCTCTTTTTATAAAATATGTATTACTTTTCCAAACCCTTTCTAAAGTATTTAATTTATGGTTCCCCATTTACATTTACCCCCCGGGACCCCCAAATTTCACCACTACTCCCCCCACAACATTTTTACCCACTTTAGCATTAAGATCCCCAAATCCCACTTGGTTTTAAAACTCCCAACCCCAAAATTTCCCAAAAAACTCTCTCCTCTACACTTTTTCCCCTTTCCAGGTGCATAAACACTTACTATAACCCACTTTTCACATCCAACCTTTATTTTACTCCCCTAACCCTTAATTTATACATTTATATTCCCTTTTTTATCCATAACTGGGTTATTCAACATTTTGCCACCCCTTTTTTAGTCTAACTCTATTTGAATCCCCGACCTAATCCCTTTTTTTCCCCACTGAAACTCTCCTACCC
This sequence comes from Cherax destructor, assembly GCA_009830355.1. Taxonomy (NCBI): domain Eukaryota; kingdom Metazoa; phylum Arthropoda; class Malacostraca; order Decapoda; family Parastacidae; genus Cherax; species Cherax destructor. The sequence goes on from WNWK01050942.1 coordinate 8,890, forward strand.
CCCTTTGGGTTTTTCTCACTTAAAGCCAGGACATCCAACTTCTTTTCATTCATAACATCTACAATCATCTCTTTCTTATCATTCGCACAACATCCATGCACATTCAAACATCCCCCTTTGGCGGTTTTCTTCTTTTTTTTTTTAGTAAGCTATACAGGAAAAGGGGTTACTAACCCATTGTTCCTGGATTTTAGTTGACTTTTTTCAAACGCATGGCTTACGGAGGAAAAATTCTTTTTACTTATGGATAAGGGAAAAGGGCCCAAAAAGAACAAGAACTATTAAGATAAAATCAAAGAAAACTAGATGAGTGTGTATACATAAACGGGACATGTTTTTTGAAATGTGACCTAAGTGTGGTAGAAGTAGCAAGATGTACCTGAAATCTTGCATGTTTAGAAGGGAAGAAAAAAAACACCAGCAAAACCCACCATCATGTAGAACAGTTTCAGTTTTCTGTTTCACAGTCACCTGGCAAAGGGTGGTAGTACCTCCCCGGGTGGTTGCTGTCTACCAACCTACTACCTTATAAAACGTGGGAATTTTGTAAGTATTTTGTAAGTGTTGTGGAAGTGATTTTTGGGGGCTGAAAAAACCCCCCCTAAATGACATTTTTTTTTTAAGGGAAAAAAAAATTTTGTTTGGGGAATGGCACCTGGCAGGCTTCTGCAAGAATTTTTTTTTTAACCGGGGTTCCCTGTATTTGTAAAAAAAATTTTGTAAAAAAAATAGTGATAAAAAATTTTATGTCAATATTTTTGTAATAATTAGCGAATGAATATTTGAAAAAAAGCACTTATATTGGTCTCACAGGTAAAAAGTTATTTGGAAAAAAAATTTAAAAATTTATAAGAAAACAAATTTAAGGAAAAAAAAAAAACAATTACCGGCCAACCGGTGGGCACCGATAATTTTTGTACCTTCAATTTTTTGGGCAACTTGAAGCCTCCATATTCCCTAAGTATTGATCACAAAAATTTTTGTTTAGCTGTTTTATTTAGAAAAAAAATATCATTTCATAAGATAAAATAATTTTTTCCGAATATTTTTCGACCCTGGGAACAAGTTTCCCTGAAGGCCTGTTGACCCCTAAATTAAAAAAAAAAAAACGGGCGGAGTTTTTTTTTCATTATGAGTGTGTGCTGAGGATTTTTTTTTTACTACTCACACACTGACCACACAGACCCATTCTTTCATATTAAAAGGGCCCACCAGCCATTTCCCCCTTAATTTGAGGCTATTAAAAATTTATATGTACTAGTACGGCACTGACCCCGTTTGTAAAACGTCTAGTGGCACCGACCCCTGCTCGAAAAAGTACTAGTTTGGGAACCCACCCAAAGGGTTAATTTAACACATTATAAATAAAAAATTTAAAGTATTGCATGTTGGTGGTTGGGGGTATAGTATTATATTTCAAATAAACACTATTTTGTGGAAAATTCGTGAAAGATAAAAACTGCATCACTTGTCCATGTGACCAACGTTAGCCAGACACTCACCCTTTCAAAACCTTTTGGGGCATGTTCAACTTCATAGATCCTATACAAAAAAAAGATCACTGTAAAAACCTACAAGGATATCTGAATAATGATATAAAAGAAAATAATCCATTTTTGGTGCTAAAAGTGAGTGCTTTATATTTCAAGATAACCATCATTTATGCAATGGCACCCCCATTTACCTTCCTCTTTTTATAAAGTTTGAGTTTTTAGACTGTGGATTGTATTAAAAAATTGTGTTCAGGAAAACCTTTTTAATAGTTGATATCTGTTTTTAAATACTCCCAAAATTTATTTTCCTGCCTGTAATGATTTTTTTTTATCACTTTAGGTCTGCAAGTGATGCCATGGAAGATACTTGGGTAACAGTTTTGGCCCTGCAGCAGCTTTTTAAAATATTAACTCAGTTTACAAACTGGGGACCATCACTGAACATGCAATCCTGGACGGGAAACTGGATGCACTTTTAAAAATTGGGAAAAAAAGCTATTTGTAATACAGGGGCCCCCGGATTGGGGGAAAATTTATTCCAGAATGCTCTTCAAGTGCGTTCCCAAAAGAATTTGTTTATAAGGGGAAAAAATTTAAAATTTGCTTAGTCCTTTGGACCCCAAAATACACTTCAAAGGGGTTTTTGTTTGGGCAGCTGAAACCGGGGGGCCACTGTACAGTGGACCCGGTTTGCCAAATTCTTTCCAGAATGCTTTTAAGTGCCATTACCGAACGAATTTACTTCCCCTTTAAAAAATAATGTCCCAGGTTGTTTTTTCCCAAAAAAATACAATTTCCAAAAACCCTTGGGGAAAAAACACTTACATTGGGGGAGTTTTTGGGGATGACCGAAAAACCCAGGGACCACTGTATAGAAAATGCAAAAAAAGGGCTTTTTAGTTTTTCCTTTTTCAATATAACCCCCATTCCCACACACACACATAAAGGACTTTTTTCATGGTTGGTGCCAAAACTACTAATAATTCTAACCCCGGGGGGTTGGCTTGGCTAACGGGGGGTTGGACTTCCAGCAACATTGGAGCAAGATAGATGAAGGGAACCCAAGTTTTTGGGCCCCGGGCTGTTGAGTGTGAGCAGGGAAAATTTTTGTGAAGGGATTCAGGAAACCAAATTGTTTTATTGGACTTGAGTCCTGGAAATGGAATTTTGCCTGCACTTTAAAGGAGGGTCGGGATAGTAAATGGGGGACTTTTCCCAGCCTCGATCGGCGCCTGCAAAGACAGGATTAGATGAGTGGGGAAAGTGTTAATGAGAAAAAAGATTTTTTTTTTGAGGATTTTCTTTTTTTTGGGTCACCCGCCGGTGGGAGCCCCGGGATTGTTAAAAAAAAAATTTAAACCCAAAAAAATTGATCCAGTTCAGAAATCAAATTTTTTGCTTTAAGCTAAATTTGATACGGGATCACGAATCAAGCATGTTTAGTCCCCAACCCAAACGTAGATCTACGTTCAAGTTAGTGCTCCAAATGTAGACTACATTTTTCCTGCCTCCAAATTTGGGACATTGGGGGCAGTATTAAAAAAAAATGGGACCCCTTAATACCGTGGGAGCACCCGTTCAATTGAGCACCAGCTAAAAGCAAAAAGGGGTGAAAACACCATGGATTCACTGATTCCATGCTTCCCAAAATCCTTTGAGGAAAGTGATGTTGACCCCAGTTTAGTGGCTTTGGGGTGAATTGGGCCCCGGTAAAATAAAAAACCAAAAAACCATTTGAAATTTGTGCAAAATCCTTTCCATTTGGACCCCTTGTTTTCCCAGAATTTCCATAACCTATGCCCTAAGTAAAAAAAAAAAGTCTGGGAAAGTATAATACGGTTAGGTGGCTGACTGGGGGCTGGTGATTGGGTTTCCTTTTTCTGTCTGTCTGTCTGTCTGTATCTATCTTCTTATCTTCATCTACAGGTACACATAAAACAATGGAACCCCCAGGGCGACCAGACCTGCCGCCGCCGTTGCCTCCCACCCCGGTGTCATGAGCCAGTCTAGCTATGTTTATCCCTTTAAAATTACCCTGTGTGCTCATCCAAAAATTTTAAAAAAAATTTATTTGGTTTTTTTTTATTGATTTGACAAAAAGCCACCATGGGCCCCCAAAAAAACTTCATAGTGGGGCCTTTTATAAAGAAAGGAAAACAATTTGAATTGAAAAAGAAATTGGAAAAAAAAAGTGGAGGAGGAAGAGAAAGAATGTCCATTCAGGATTTAGATATGAAAAACTAAAGCAGATGAGGAAAAATAACAAGCCA
>WNWK01050943.1:0-12652 GCA_009830355.1 Cherax destructor
TACAGTGGACCCTTGAAAATTGTCTCCCTTGAGAATCGGCGAATTTGAAAATCATCCTCTTTTTCGGCAAAAAATCGACTTGAAAATCGTCCGTTTCCTTGAAAACGCCGGTCGTCTGAAACGTGCGTGCGTGGCCTCCCGCCGCCTGGGCACATAAACACATTGAGCGTCAGTGTGCCATTGTTTACCAGCGGTGACCACCACCACCATGCCACCTACACATTCATACCATATATTTTGTCAATATTCCATTCGTTTTAGTGCTTGCAACTGCTAAATAAGCTACCATGGGCCCAAAGAAAGCTCCTAGTGCCAGCCCTGTGGCAAAGAAAGTGAGAAACACAATAGAAGTTAAGAAAGAGATCATGAAAAAGTATGAAAGTGGTGTACGTGTGGCGGAGCTTTCCAGGATGTATGGAAGGCCCATTCAACCATCACTTCCATCTTTTGAAGAAAAAGGAAATCAAGGAAGCTGATGTTGCGAAAGGGTGAATATGCTATCGAAAATGAGATCGCAAAGAATCAAAGAAGTTGAGAAGTTGTGCTTTGTGGATCATAAAAAAGAGTTAGCAGGAGATAGTGTTACACAGTCAATAATTTGCGAAAAGGCAAGGCAGTTGCATTACGATCTCATAAAGAAAAGTCCTGGAACGAGTGCTGATGTTGATGAATTCAAGGCCAGCAAAGGCTGGTTCGAAAATTTCAAGAAGCGAAGTGGCATACACAATGTTGTAAGGCATGGAGAGGCTGCAAGTTCTGACAAATGTGCTGCTGAAAAATTTGTTCATGAATTCAAGGGGTACATAGAGTCTGAACAATTCAAACCCCAACAAGTGTTCAATTGTGATGAAACAGTCCTCTTTGGAAGAAAATGCCAAGAGGACCTACATTACTCAGGAGGAAAAGGCACTGCGAGGACACAAGCCTATGAAAGACAGTCTAATCTCATGTTTGCGGCAATGCTAGTGGTGATTTCAAAGTGAAGCGTTTATCGTGTATCACTCTGAAAATCCCAGAGTGTTAAAGAAGTACAGTGTTGCCAAGGCTAATTTGTGTGTGTTTTGGAAGGCTAACAGTAAGGCATGGGTCACCAGGAAAATTTTCCTTGATTGGTTCAATGAAGTGTTTGGCCCCAGTGTGAAGAAATACCTCCTGGAAAATAAATTGCCACTTAAGTGCCTCCTGGTAATGGACAATGCTCCTGGTCATCCTCCAGACATGGAAGAGCAAATGGTGAAGGATTTTAAGTTCATCAAAGTGAAGTTCTTGCCCCCTAATGCCACTCCTCTCCTCCAGCCCATGGACCAGCAGGTCATTTCAAACTTCAAAAAACTCTACACCAAAGCAATGTTTCAAAAGGTGTTTTGACATAACCTCAGGCAGTACTTTGACCCTAAGAGAGTTCTGGAAAGATCACTTCAATATCGTGCATTGCATACGCCATATAGGTAATGCTTGGCAGGAAGTGACTCCCAGGACAATGAACTCTGCTTGGAGACCACTGTAGCCAGATTGTGTTGAAAAGAGCGATTTGGAAGGGTTTGGGGATGACTCTGACAGCCCTATGCCAGTTGTGGAAAAAATTGTGGAATTGGGGACGTCCATGGGGATGGAGGTTAGTGGTAAGGATGTGGAAGAGTTGCTAGTGGACCACGATGAAGAACTAACCACTGAAGAGCTGCAAGACCTTCAACTGCAAGAACAATAGACCAAAGCTCAGGAAATTGCTTCAGAGGAGGAGGAAGGGAGAAGGAAGAAGTTGCTTTCTTCAGAGATTAAGGAGATGTGTACAATGTGGACTAGGATGGAAAAATTTGTGGAGGAGCATCACCCTGACAAAGCTGTTCCAGGCCGTGTATGTGACATGTTCAATGACACTGTCTTGTCACATTTTAGGGACATTTTAAAGAACCGCCAGAAACAGACCTTTCTGGACAGTTATTTTGCAAGAAAGGAATCCAGTGACTCTCAACCTGGTCCTAGTGCCATTAAAAACAAAGAAGGAAGTAACCCAGAAAGGACTTGGTACCTGAAGTGTTCATGGAAGGGATTCCCCTTCCAAACACTAGCAGCAACACCACCACCTTCTCCCCTCCTTCCTTCTTCCACACATCAACAACTCTTCAATAAAGGTAAGTGTCAATTTATTACTATTTTATACTATGTACAGTATATATCTCATTGTTTTGTGTGTAGATAAATGTACATTTAATGTGTAAAAAAATTTTTTTTTACATACTTTTGGGTGTCTGGAACGGATTAATTTGATTTACATTATTTCTTATGGGGAAAATAGATTTGAAAATCGTCCATTTTGAAAATAGGCAGTATCTCAGGAACGGATTAATCACGATTTTCAAGGGTCCACTGTAATCCATTCCAGACACCCAAAAGTACAGTGGTACCTCGAGTTACGATATTTTTTCGTTCGAGAATGCTGTTCAAGTGCCATTACCAAACGAATTTATCCCCATAAGGAATAATGTAAAATAGACTAGTCCTTTTACACCCCAAAATATACTTACAAAAGCATTTAAAAAAAAAAACTTACATAAAAGGGCGATTTTGGGGACCATCGTAACTCGAGGTACCACTGTATTAACAAAAAATATATATTTTTTTAGATTAAATATAGATTTATATACAGAAAACAATGAGAAATCAAGTATAAAACAATAATAACATCACTTACCTTTATTGAAGACTCTTGTTGGTGTATGGAAGATGGGAGGAGGGGAGAGGATGAAGTTACACTATTGTTTGGAAGGGGAATCCCCTTCCATAAAGACTTCAGGTACCAAGTCCTTTTCTGGGGTTACTTCCCTTCTTTGTTTTTTAATGCCACTAGGACCTGCTTGAGAGTCACTGGACCCCTGTTGCTCAAAAAATTGTTCCAGAGAGCTCTGTTTCTGGCATCTGTTTAAAATTTGCCTAAAATGGGACACGACATTGTCATTGAACATGTCGCACACCCAGCTGTAACAGCTTTGTTAGGGTGATGTTCCTCCATAAATGTTTGCACCCTACTCCACATTGCACAAATCTCCTTAATCTCTGAAGAAGGCACCTTCTTTCCTCTCTGTTCCTCCTCCTCTGAAGCAATTTCCTCAGCTGTGCTCTGTTGCTGTTGCAGATGAAACTCTTGCAGCTCTTCAGCGGTTAGCTCTTCGCTGTGGTTCTCCACCAACTCTTCCACATCCTGGCCACTCCCATTCAACCCCATGGAATTCCCCAATGCCACAATACATTCCATAACTGGAATAGGGTCAACAGGGTCAGCCTCAAACCCTTCAAAATCTTTGTCGAGGACAAAATCTGGCCACAATTGCGAGGCAAATTACGAAACGCAAGGCTATATTTTGACAAAAAAAAGTTGCCGAAAGGCGAAATTCACGAACCACAAGGCTCACGAAACTCGAGGGTCCACTGTATTCTGTTTATTACAATACAGTACACTACTGTATAAACGTTTAATAATATACTGAAAATGTTATAAATGGTGCAAAGGTGACATTAAAACAATATAAAGATGGTTGACACAAACCCATTACCAGTACAGCTACTCCTCACTTAGCGACATATGTACAGTTGACCCTTGAAAATCGTGATTAATCCGTTCCTGAGAGGCCGCCATTTTAAAAATGGACGATTTTCAAAACCATTTTCCCCAAAAGAAATAATATACAGTAAATCAAATTAATCCGTTCCAGACATCCAAAAGTATTTAAAAAATATTTTTTTTTACATAAAATGTACATTTATGTACACAGAAAACAATGACACATGAAGTATAAAACAGCAATAACTTGACACTTACCTTTATTGAAGAGTTGTTGATGTGTGGAAGACAGGAGGAGGATAGAGGATTTAAGAGTTACTATTTGGAATAGGAATTCCCTTCCATAGACTTCAAGTACCAAGTCCTTTTCTGGGGTTACTTCCCTTCTTTGTCTTTTACTGCCACAGTACATTCATGACTTACTTTAAAATATTTGTTAGTCTTAATGTAGGGAGAGAGGTGTGTAGTATTTATTTGTAGGAATTCAGTGTGGGTAGCCTGTAGACGTAGGTACACGTATGTAGCCCCCACCCAGGGCTTCACTACACAGCCATATTATTACCATGTTCACTGAGTTTATTCATTTCTAACAACTACCTTTAGATGTCATCATAAACAAAGGGAGAAGTAATGAATAATTCATGCCGAGAATTGTAAACAAACGCGTATGATGGGCGGTTACTGCACCAGACGCCAGATTTACAGTTTTCTCTAACGCTGCATCAGAGAAAACGTAATGTTTACTCTCCACCCAACTCACCACTTGATAGCATATAAACATTGTATCAATGTTTATATGCTATATGATATGTAACATGTTTCTTATATAATTTTTAAGAAAATATCATAGATAGAGTAATGAAAATGTCTATACATATTAACCTAAAATAAAACATTTAACCTAAAATAAGACATTTGTTTGAGCTTGGTGTGGGGAAGTACCCTGGCTTTGTGTGGGGAAGTATCCTGCCTGGTGTGGGGAAGTACCCTGCCTGGTGTGGGGAAGTACCCTGGCTGATTTGTGTGGGGAAGTACATTGCCTGGTGTGGGGAAGTACCCTGCCTGGTGTCTACCTGGAGTCTACCTGGAGAGAATTCCAGGGGTCAACGCCCCCGCGGCCTGGTCCGTGACCAGGCCTCATGTTGGACCAGAGCCTGATCAACCAGGCTGTTACTGCTGGCCGCACGCAGTCCAACATACGAACCACAGCCCGGCTGGTCAGGTACCGACTTTAGGTGCCTGTCCAGTGCCTGCTTGAAGACAGCCAGGGGTTTGTTGGTAATCCCCCTGATGTATGCTGGGAGGCAGTTGAACAATCTTGGGCCCCTGACACTTATTGTGTTGTCCCTCAACGTGCTAGTGGCACCCCTGCTCTTCATTGGGGGGATGTTACATCGCCTGCCGAGTCTTTTGCTTTCGTAGTGAGTGATTTTTGTTTGCAAGTTTGGTACTAAGCCCTCGAGAATTTTCCATGTGTATATAATAATGTATCTCTCCCGCCTGCGTTCTAGAGAGTACAGGTTTAGGAACTTCAAGCATTCCCAGTAGTTGAGGTGGTTTATCGTACTTATGCGTGTGGGGAAGTACCCTGTCTGGTGTGTTCTTTCTTGAATTCTATCGTGTTTCTTGCATTCTTTAGCAAAGAGCTGGCACTAGGAGCTTTCTTTGGGCCCATGGTGGCTTATTTAGCAGTTGCAAGCACTAAAACGAATGGAATAGTGACAAAATGTATGGTATGAATGTGTGGGTGGCGGTCACTCGCTGGTAAACAATGGCACACTGATGCTCAATGTGGTGTTTATGTGACCAAGCGGCGTGGAGGCCACGCGGATTCGTTTCAGACGACCGGCGAATTTCAAGGAAAATGGATGATTTTCAAGTCAATTTTTTGCCGAAAAAAGAGGACAATTTTAAAATTCGCCGATCTTCAAGGGAGACGATTTTCAAGGGTCCACTGTACTCGTTTACTGACACCTCGGACCTACGTCGGGCTCTCTGGCCAGTATGCATACCTAAATAATGTATACTAGAGCTGATTTCCTCTGTTCTGTTTATTACAATACAGTAATCCCCCCAAATTCGTGGGGGTTACATTCCAAGACCACCTGCGAATTTGGAAAAACCGCGAATTCTGGACCCGGTTAAAAAATGCCTACAAATGCCTATTTTTATAGTTTAAACCATAAATATGCCCCCAAACACTTTAATTTAATTTCAAACTCAGGTTCATACATTATATTATTTTTTTTTATTAACACATCGGCAGTTTTCCACCAAGACAGGGTGGCCCAAAAAAGAAAAACTGTTCATCATCATTCACTTCATCACTGTCTTGCCAGAGGCATGCTTACACTACGGTTATAAAACTGCAACATTAACACCCCTCCTTCAGAGTGCCAGCACTGTACTTCCCATCTCCAGGAATCAAGTCCGGCCTGCCGGTTTCCCTGAATCCCTTCATAAATGTTACCTTGCTTACACTCCAACAGCAGTCAACTCGTAAAAACCATTTGTCTCCATTCACTCCTATCTAACACGCTGGAAGTCCAAGCCCCTTGCACACAAAACCTCCTTTACCCCCTCCCTCCAACCTTTCCTAGGCCGACCCCAACCCCGCCTTCCCTCCACTACAGATCTATACACTCTTGAAGTCATTCTACTTCGTTCCATCTTCTCTACATGTTCAAACCATCTCAATAACCCCTCCTTAGCTCTCTGGATAATAGTTTTGGTAATCCCACACCTCCTCCTAATCTCCAAACTACGGATTCTCTTCATTATATTCACACCACACATTGCCCTCAGACACGACATCTCCACTGCCTCCAACCTTCTTCTTGTTGCAACATTCACAACCCATGCCTCACACCCATACAAGAGCATTGGTATAACTATACAGTGGTCCCCTGCCTAACGAGCAAAATTCATTCCAGAAGCCTGCTCAAGTGCCATTACCGAACGAATTTACTTATTTAAGAAATAATGTCACATAGATTAGTCTATTTCAGACCCCCAAAAATACATTTCCACAAGCACTTACAATATTATACTTACGTACATAATTGTACGATTTCCGGGGTGCTCGTTAGGCGGGGGACCACTGTACTCTCATACATTTCCCTCTTTGCTTTCATGGATAAAGTTCTGTGTCCACAAACTCCTCAGTGCACCACTCACCTTTTTCCCCTCATCAATTCTATGATTTACCTCATCTTTCATAGATCCATCCACTCCCAAATACGTATCTGAATACATTCACCTCCTCCATACTCTCTCCCTCCAGTCTGATATTCAATCTTCCATTACCTAATTTTTTTGTTATTCTCATCACCTTACTCTTTCCTATATTCACTTTTAATTTCCTTCTTTTACATACCCTACCAAACTCATCAACCAAACTCTGTAACTACTCTTCAAAATCTGGCAAAAGCACAGTGTCATCAGCAAAGAACAACTGTGACAACTCCCAAATAGTGTTACATTCTATATCTTTTAACCCCACACCTCTTGCCAACACCCAAGCATTCACTTCTCTTACAACTCCATCTATAAATATGTTGAACAACCATGGTGACATCACACATCCCTGTCTAAGGCCTACTTTTCCTGGGAAGTAATCCCCCTCTCGCCTACATACTCTAACCTGACCTTGACTGTCCTCGTAAAGACTCTTTACTGCTTTCAATAACCTACCTCCTATTCCATACTTTTGCAACATCTGCCACATTGCCTCCCTATCCACCCTATCATATGCCTTTTCCAAATCCATAAATGCAACAAAAACCTCTTTACCTTTATCAAAATACTGTTCACCTATATGTTTCACTGCAAACACTTGGTCTACACACTCCCTACCTTTCCTAAACCCTCCTTGTTCACTGCTATCCTGCTCTCCTTCTTACTCTTAATTCTTTCAATAATAACTCTACCATACACTTTACCAGGTATAATCAACAGGCTTATTCCCCTATAATTTTTACACTCTCTTTTGTCCCCTTTGCCTTTATACAAAGGAACTATGCATGCTCTCTGCCAGTCCCTAGGTATCTTACCCTCTTCCATACATTTATTAAATAAAAACACTAACCACTCCAAAACTATATCCCCACCTGCTTTTAAAATTTCTATTTTTATCCCATCAATCCCAGCTGTTTTACCCCCTTTCATTCTACACACTTCCCCAACACTCACAACTGGTTCTTTCTCACTCCTATAAGATGTTATTCCTCCTTGCCCTATACACGAAATCACAGCTTTCCTATCTTCATCAACATTTAACAATTCCTCAAAATATTCCCTCCATCTTCCCGATACCTCTAACTCTCCATTTAATAACTCCTCTCCTATTTTTAACTAACAAATCCATTCGTTCCCTAGGCTTTCTCAACTTGTTAATCTCACTCCAAAACTTTTTCTTATTTTCAACAAAATTTGTTGATAATATCTCACCCACTCTCTCATTTGCTCTCATTTTACATTGCTTTACCACTCTCTTAACCTCTCTTTTTCTCTCCCTCCTTGCATCACTTCTTTTTTGTAAAAACCTCTCATATGCAAACTTTTTCTCTCTTACTACTCTCTTTACATCATCAGTCCACCAATCGCTCTTCTTTTTCTTTCCGCACCCACTTTCCTGTAACCACAAACTTCTGCTGAACACTCTAACACTATATTCTTAAACTTTCCCCATTCATCTTCTACCCCATTGCCTATACTCACACTTCATACATCACCCTTAACCCTTAAACTGTCCACACGTAGATATACGTTCACACACGTAGCTGACCGAACGTACATCTACGTTTTATTTTACACTCGTTCAAATTTAACGCGATAGGCCTGAGTCGCCTAGACATGAGAGAATGGGTCTGTGCCCTCAGTGTGCACAGTATTAAAAAAATCTGGGACCACTTATTACCTTGTGGGAGCACCAGTTCGATTGAGTGCCAGCTAGAGCAAATAGTGTGGCAAACACCAGGGATTCAATGATGTTATGTCGCATTAACACTCCCCTTATAAGAGGAAAGTAAAAATAGGTTAGATAAATACATGAGTGGCTGTGGGTGGGTGTGAGTTGGACCTGACTAGTTTGTGCTACTAGGTCTGATGCCATGCTCCTTCCTTCAGAGGATGTGACCTGACTAGGTGGGTCATTGGTCTAAGTTGGGGGGGGTGACATGGACCTGCCTTGCATGGGCCAGTAGGCCTGCTGCAGTGTTCCTTCTTTCTTATGTTCTTATGTATTCGGCAGGCTGGCTGGCTTTGGCTGTCTCTGGCTGTCTCTCTATCTGTTAGTTACCATTTTGTCCTAGGCACATGTCGATTAGACACTAGGTCTGTTGTATGTATGTGTGTGTGTGTGTGTAACGAAACACTTCAAAATGTTTCGGCCCCGCCGGGAATTGAACCCGGGCCCTCCGTGCGTGAAGCAAGAGCGCTAGCCACCATGCCATCGGGGGTTAACTCTATCTGTCTATATCTCTATCTGTCCATATCTTTGTCTGTCTATATCATTGTCTGTCTATATCTTTGTCTGTCCATATCTTTGTCTGTCCATATCTTTGTCTGTCTATATCTCTATCTGTCTATATCTCTATCTATATATCTATATGTCCTATATCTCTGTCTCTCTCTCACATGTACACATAAGTACAGTTATTATACATAGTGTAAATTACCTAGGATAACCCAAAAATTCCAGGCAAAGTGCTATACAATGCTTGTAGATATAATACATAATAAGCATGGAAACCCCTGGCAAGTAATACACATCGTCACTTCTGCATCGTGTATAATACCTGTTGCCTTATGAGATGCACTCTGAGACTGAGACAAGCAGACGGAAAGACATACACAGGCAGACAGATAAGCAGAGTTAGACAGACATAAGCAGAGCTAAACAAACAGACAGATAGATAGACAGACAGACATACAGATACAGACAGACACAGATAGACAGACAGATATTGAAAAAGGGAGGGTTCCCTCCAGCACTACCTGGAGAGACCTGGAGAGAATTCCAGGGGTCAATGCCCCCGCGGTCCGGTCTGTGACCAGGCCTCCTGACATTTATCAAATGTCACTGGGCTGTCAAGAGTTATCTGACACTTGTCAACACACCATTCTTCAAGGAGTTTCATATATACTCCAGGATGTCTAAAACATTGCTGGGACCTATAAATACTTCGTATATATTTATAGACAATAGTAAATGACCAAGGAAGGTGAAACTGTTCACCTGTTGGTGTGATTGTGACTATTTGAGTACTATTTCAGTACATAATATTAGTGTTAGAACAAAGAGTGGCTATGAAATCACAAGAACTATTGTAAATTGTAATTATCAGAACATAAAAATTATATAAATTAAAATAAAAACTAGAAAAAAAAGTATATCGACATTACTTCTGCAAGCAGCAGGACTTGATGTTGCCATCAGGTGAGCATCCAGTACCAAATTGGCGGGCTTATATCTCGGTAAGTACTGGCCCCAAAATTTTTTTTTTAGCCTATCCTGTTTATAAAAATGTGCTCTTATTTAAATTTTTTTTTTTTTTTTTTTCAAAATATTCGGTCAGCTACGCGAGTGAACGTATATCTACGTGTGGACAGTTTAAGGGTTAAAAAAAAAAAGAATGTAAAGATAAACCTTAAACAAGCACAAAATGAAAAATGTGAGAACAGTCGAACAAACACTCGAGATAGCTACACGCGGTAAACAGTTATGATGTGCGAATGCTTTGCCTCATCTGCCGGATATACGTCACAGGCCAGCAGCCAATCAGCAGTAAGGAGAAATCAATATCGCTTTCGGATTGGCTACTTTCAAACCTTATGCCTCTGAGTACAAGGGCATTTCACCATCCCAAGCCACGTTTTCCTCTACGGTCGCTTTGTGTTCTCTCTACAGCACTAAAAAATTTATACAGTATTATATTTTATATGGAAATTTTGCTGAATTTATGTTAATATTTATGTTACAAAATTATTAAATTATATTTTTCTTAATATTTAGCATTAAAATGCATAAAAAAAATATATATTGCCACGAAAAAAGACAATGTAGGGTGAGTACTAGTATTTATTTTAAGAGGTCAAGTGTGGTGGGTATGGCCACTCCACCCACACATAATATACATTTAAAGTGCTCTAGAGCAATAAAATGCATATACAGTACACTCATTACTTACCTTAAAATATCTGTAGTCTTAATGTAGGGTGAGAAGTGAGTAAAAAAGATAAAACAAATAAACAAGAGAGAACGAGTAAATGAGAGAGGACTGAGAGGCAGAGTATATAAACAGACGAATGCATCTGGTTATGATTCATACATGTTCATGTTTGTGAGTGAGTAAGGTTTTATTCAAGTACAGGTATACATAAATACAGTTACAGCATATATGTAGATTACCTAGGATAACCCAAAAGTCAGACAGAGTGACTTATTTCCATGTTTGTGAAGCTTATACCATAACAAAACACCTTATATTGTGTACAAGTTGTCTTCACATTGGTACAGTAGAATAAATAAAGAGAAATACCCCATTCTCATGTAACACCATTTTGTTATTATTATTGTTAATGTAACAATAACGTCAATTTATCTAATAAGATTTACTATGTGGACCAGGTGCTTCGCTCATTCAGTGCCCTGGTGATGGACCAGGTGCTTAGGCTCATTCAGTGCCCTGGTGATGGACCAGGTGTTTCAGCTCATTCAGTGCTCTGGTGATGGACCATGTGCTTCGGCTCATTCAGTGCCCTGGTGATGGACCAGGTACTTTGGCTCATTCAGTGCCCTGGTGATTGACCAGGTGTTTTGGCTCATTCAGTGCCCTGGTGATGGACCAGGTGCTTCAGCTCCTTCAATGCCCTGGTGATGGACCAGGTGCTTCAGCTCTTTGGTGCTCTTGTGTTGGACACGGTTCTTCAGCTCTTCCAGTACCCTGTTTTATAATGCTCTGATTATCGAAGCATATTCCATGGATGGAGTAGATGGGTTTGGTAGGAGTTTTTGTTTGTGGGATTGGTTTTGGGTTTTAGGGGACCTGCCTAGTGTGGACCAGTTGGCGTGCTGCAGTGTTCCGTATTTCTGTGTTCTTGTGAGTGAGAGGGGTTGGATTTGAACGGGACTTGCACAATTGTTTGGGGAGGGTGTTGTCGGGCTTGTTCCTTGGATAGGGAAGGGTTGGACAAATATTTTTATTGGTGGGTTGGTTTTGACATGGACCTGCCAAGTATGGGCCAGTAGGCCTGTTGCAGTGTTCCTCCTTTCTTATGTTCTTATGTTCTTAAAAGAATTGATGCTCTGAATGAAGGCATATGAAGGGAATAATTTTCTACAGTTACCCTTAGTAACACATTTTCTTTGGTGTTGAACTATAAAAACGTTATTCTTTTCAACACTCCGACAAGACGACTGGAAAACATCTAATACTGTATTTATTTTAATTTATTCTACTGTGGTGTATTTATCATGTTTATATGTTACATATTATTATTATTATAAAAAGAAGTGCTAAACCACAGGGGTCTATATGCTACATAGCATGTTTATTATATAATTTTGAAAAAAAAATATAGATGGATTAACGAAAATGTCTATATTAACTAACATACCGCCATCCCCCCCCCCACCACCATCCTGACTTGACTTACTGACTTACTGACTTGACTGAATGATTTACTGACTCGACTGAATGACTTACTGACTCGACTGAATGACTTACTGACTTGACTGAATGACTTACTGACTTGACTGAATAACTTACTGACTTGACTGACTGAATGACTTACCTGACTGAATGACTTGACTGACTTACTAAATGACTTAAAGTTAGACTTTTCACTGAAGAGGACCCTGAAACTGTCTAGAGCAGCTGATGCCTTACCGTCAGTTGTATAATGTACTGCAGGGTAAAATAGAACAGAAATCCATTACAGAATTTATGCACACTCCAGTACAACCATCAACTTCAGTACCAGAACTTCTACCATCCACCTCAACCTAGTAGGTCCACAGCATAAGTCTCCACTCTCTTCACAATCATCGACAAACACCAGCACCCACAATTTAAGGTAAGAAATACTATT
>WNWK01050944.1:0-12651 GCA_009830355.1 Cherax destructor
TAGCATTCATGCAGGGAGTTTAGCATTCATGCAGGGAGTTTAGCATTCATGCAGGGAGTTTAGCAGGCATGCAGGGAGTGTAGCATTGATGCAGGGAGTTTAGCATTTATGCAGGGGGTTTAGCATTCATGCAGGGAGTTTAGCACATCGGGGGGTTTAGCACATGCGGGGGGTTTTGGAAAATTATGCAGGGGTTTAGCATTATGCAGGGGGGTTTAGCATTCATGCAGGGAGTTTAGCATTCATGCAGGAGTTTAGCATTCATGCAGGGAGTTTGGAGGTCTTGTCCGTATTGGGGTAACATTTGTATCTCCATGTTGAATTTTCTGAAATTATTAACTGTTTTTTAAGTGCTGGTTTGGGGGGAAAACATATGTTGTGTCATCTGCAAACAAAATGGGTTTATAGTTGTGATGCATTCTGATTTATGTAAATGAAGAATGGGACCCCCAGGACCTCCTTGAGGACACCGACAATTTTTTTTGTGGAAAAGTTTCCCCATTTTTTTTTTTTTTTATTCTGTTAAGGTCGACTTTAGGTATTTGGGGGCCCCCATAAGGGGCTAATTTTGACAATAAATCTGGTCACTGTAAAATGCTTTGCGTGGGTCATGAAAGTTCCCAGCGGAACTTCTTTCTTCTCAAGTGCGGTGTATATTAACCTAACATGTGTGTTATACATTTGTGCTCTTTTGGTCCTGAACCCAAATTAAAGGGGGGTTTGTACATTGTGGGGGAAAAAGGGTAGGAAAGATCTTTTTTAAATTAATTTTCAAGATTTTAGAAACATTTAAATTTGAATTTCAAGTTTTGTTTGGGTTCCCCCTTTTTGGGTCGGGGTGACCCAGCTATTTTGAGAATTTATGGGGAAATTGAAATTTAATGGATTTATTGAATAATGCTGCTATAATTTGGGGCAGTACATGTGTAGTTTTTTGTACATAAAGGGGGGAAACTGTTTTTTGTCTCCTGCTTTGTTTTTAAGGGTGTTGATTATGAGTGAGACTTCAATTGAGTTGGTAGGAGCAGGAATAGTGTTTTGGAAGGGTTGGGGAGGGAGTCTGTTGGAGGAATTTAGCGGGGTCCTCTGCTGATTTTTTTAGGGGAAAAAACTTAATCTGTTTGCTGTCTCAGTTGGTGAGAGTAGGGGTTCGCTGTTTTTGATAATTTATGGTATTGTTCGTGGATATCTTTTTTTTTCCCAAATTGTAGATAGGGTTTTCCAGGTCTTTTTTTATCCCCTTTTTCGGTCTGGAGTCTGTTTATAATACAATTTTGGGCCTTCTTATCTGGAGTAAGGAGATGATAGGGGTTGTTTTCCTGGTTATTAGCCCCCTTTTATATTTTTTTCATATTGGTGCCTCTTATTTATGGATTTAAGGATGTGGGTGTTGGGGATTGTTAAATCTCTTAGCTGTGATCGTTTAGTTTTTCGGGGAATGTCTGTTATAGAGGTTATGTGTTTTTTTAAAAAATTCTTTATGCATTCATTGTATCTGAATTGTTTCCAATTCTTCCATCAATGTTTTATAGCTGATATAAAATTTTAACAGCAGCTCATTATGTAGTCTGAAGTAACTTTAATTTTTTGGGGGAATCCTGGTTAATTAAAATAGGGGAGTGGTCTTTGGGGTTTTTTTGTGTTACCATTTTAGAGGAGATATTGTGTTATCAGATGTGGGCTATCGAGGTACATTATGGGGACTTGTAGGTTTTGATATTGTTTAGTTAAGCAGTTGCTCTAGTGTTTGTGAATTCAGTTACCTCGGGGGGTCATGTGGGGGTTTTGTTGAAACTCCCTTTACAAAATGATCTTTTTTTAAGGCGTGAATTGATTTCGGTTTTCCTAGTTTTTCATAAAATGGGATGTTTGACTGTTAATCTGTAGATGTTTATCACTGTGAGGGTTTTGCAGGTCTTTTGATTTAAATTTGCTATAATATATTCTCCATGTTTTCCCTTTTACAAGAATTTTCGATACAATAGTTGATCTGTATAATATATTTTTTCCCCCCTTTGGGCTGTCCACAGTTTGGGAAAGGCTTTTAACCTGGGATGGGATGAAACCGTGTATCATTTGCAGGTCTCAGTGATTGATGATTGACATATTGGGCTGTAGGGATTTGGGGTAGTGCTGGAGGGCATCATAATGTTTGCTCAAGATCTAACATTTTAATTTAAGATTAAATGCTCTGAGTAATGTCTTTGGATCAGCTTTTAATAGTTACAATTGCTGTTTGGGGTCATGTAAGTCATTTAATAATAGGTTGATATCAGGACAATGCCTGTAATCATAGGGAATTAATGTGATTCATAACTAGACTTGGGAACAAAGATTTTCAAACTTAAAGATTGGGATTAGTTAAAGTCTTATTTAATGGATTAACACAATTATGTGCAAAAAGTTTAGGAATTTTTTCAGTGATATAGGATATTTGAATAATGTTAATGTATCTTTTAACTGTTTGAATTTAAAAACTTCAATGATATTAATGGATGGAAAAAAAAATTTTTTATTCAATGTGGCACTGGTTGAAACTTTAGTATGAAAAGGGAAAAGAGGTTAATGAATGCAAAAGTTTTAACTGAAGTTAAAACAGATTTGACTAATATTAAAAGTAGTTTTGATTAAATTAAATTTAAAATGAGAATTGGCTAATGGTAAAAGGTATTTATAAAATATAAGTAAATGATTGCACTTATCAGGTGTTTTTTTAAAGGGAAATAAAAGTAAATCCATTACAATGAGGAAATTGTTAGAATATATGAAACAAATTACAAATAAAAGTGACTGAAAGTTATAAAAAAAATGGTAAACAGTATTTATAAAATATAAGTAAATGTTGCATTTTCAGGAGTTGCTTATAAAGGAAATATAAAGTAAGTCATATACACAATGAGGAGTTGTTTGAATATAAAGAGTACAATTAAGAAAAAAAGTGACGGGAATTTGTTTTTTGGAAAAAAGGTTTTTAAAAGATGAAAATAATTGCACTTTTTTGGGTAATATTATAAAAAAAAAATAAACTATTTACGATTTAGTATGTGTTCCTGTGAGATAGAGACAAAACAGATGATCAAAAGACAAACAGACAGACAAGATAGACAGCCAATCAGGTAAGTGACCAGCCAGCTGCTGGGCCAGGTCCCCCAACCAGCCTTGCCAGCCAGGTGGCCAGGCGGGCAGGCACCAGCGGGCTGCCAGCCGCCAACCCTTTTCCCACTTAAAGGGGGGAGGAATATGACATGACATCAGGAACCTTTGTTTCCGCGTGTTTGCTTAGTAGCGTAAATTAAGGTGCTCCCAAAAAATACTAAGTGGTCCCAGATTTTTTTAATATGGTGCACACCGAGGTTAAGACCTTTCTAGCTGACCAGGCATCTCACCAATCAGCCAAATTTGGGGGCGGGAAAAAAAAGAAATATACGTTTGGGGCAGAAAAGTCCCGTATATATACTTTGGACCTTTTAAAGGGGGTTAATACCACTTTATCCGGCTGGTGCTATCCCTTTTATACCCCACTTTGATACTTTCAACGATTTCTTTCTTTTTTTTAGGGTTTCCTCATTTTCCCAAAAGGACTGACACTGGAGCTTTTTTTGGGCCCAGGTCCTTATTTAGCAGTCACACAAATAATAAACCAAAAACAATGGATTGTTAAAAAATGTTTTGTATGAACTCGCAGGAAATGTTCCTAACCAGAAACAATGCTACACTCCTGAGAATGTGGGGGGGAGGCGGGTTTTGGGGGCTTTGTATGTGCGCTGGGCACGGGACAGGTTCCGTACAATGGACAAAAATGGAGTCAATCACCAAAAACGGGGGAAAAATTCCCCCAAAAAACTGCAAAAAACGGAAACACACGAAAACAGAAACAAAAAGGGGGGTTGGTAGTAGGTTGGTAGTCAGTAACCCCCGGGGGTACACTGTCCTCCAAGTGAGTGAAAACGAAACCTTTATCTTTTTTTAATGATGGTGGATTGTTTGGTCCTTTTTCTGCTCATAAACATACAAAAACAGAGATACAGCGGAGGGTTGGTAGTAGGTTGGTAGCGAACCCCCGGGGAGGAATACTGTCCTGCCAAGTGAGTGAAAAGAAGTTTTATCTTTTTACATGATGGTAGGATTGGGGTTCCTTTTTCGTCCAAAAAAATGCAAGATTTGGTCGTCTTTCTTTATTTTTCACTTGGGTCCCCCAACACATACATGTACTTTTATGTATACCCCTCATCTGAGTTTTCTTTGATTTTTTTAAAAGTTCTTGTTCTTATTGCTTTTCCTTTCATATCCAGGGGGGAAGTGGAATAAGAATCTTTCTTCCGTAAGCCATGCGTGTTGAAAAAGTCAACTAAAATCCCGGGAACAATGGCCTAGTCCCCCCTTTTCCGTAAGATTTACTAAAAAAAAAAAGAAAAAAACCGTCAAAGTGGGATGTTTGAAGGGCGGGATTTTTTGGGAATGATAAGAAAGAGACAAGATGTTATGAATGAAAAGAAGCTGGATGTCCTGGTTTTAAATGAGAAAAAGCTAAAGAGGTTAGGAGAGTTTGTGGGGAGAAATAAATGGGATTAGGAAAGGGGTTTCAAATAGATTTGAGCAAAGAAGGAGTAAATAATGTTAAATAAAAACCAGGGAAAAGGGAAACCAGGCCTAGGGGAATATTAGCATTTGGTATCTGCAGGCAGGAAAATCTGGGAAATCAGATGGGACGCAATTATGTCACCCCAGAAAATGCCTTTCCCCATATGAAAACAGGCAAATGCAACCTCCCGTCCGGTTTTTTTCCACCCTGAAAGGGCCCAACATCAATTCAGGAAAGACAGGCTATAATTTATATTCCCGGGCATACCACCTAAAGTAAACGACACAGAAACCCAAACCAGGCAAAATCAGGGTACCCACGCCACCCGGGAGAGAGGTTTTTATGCCGGGAAAGGGAAAAAAAAAGCTGGCGGGAAAAGACAGAAATTTCACCAACTAATCATTTCTGAGGGAATCACAGTCAGGGCCTACCCATTACAACAGATATTAGGCCAAAAAAAAGCCCCCCCCAACCACCAATCCCACCAATCCAACGACATTCATTTTTGCAAATATACAGGGTTGAAAAAAAAGATACCACATCCGTGGATGCTTACAGGAAAATGTTTGTTTGCAGTTTTCCCAAAGACCCACATAAGGATCATTTGGGACAATGAAATAGGATCCGGGCAAACCAAACAGATGTGACAGAGTGAACAGGAAAAGGGGGTTGGCGTATCACCGAGTCCTTATATGTTCAGAACTACTAAATCCCCAAAATGAGTAGTTGAAGATTAGTAAAAAAGATCGAGAATCAAAACCTGGTCATCATGTTGTATACAAGCCTCCGGATGCAACGCCCAAACAATTCCAGGAACATTTTTAAATTGACCACTGCTGGAAAATTTCCAGCTCCCCCCCCAACATCTTGCCCCCGGGGGATTTCAACCAAGGGCACCAAAATGGGGGGAATTTGCAAACAATGTGGTAGAGAGATAACACCAGGAGGCAGCCAGATAAAAACCACACACATGAACTTTTAAATCTCTGCACCAAATTCACCTTAAACCAGAAAATAGAGAGCCTAAAGTTTGGGAAAATACGCGGACCTCATCTTCATCAACAATGAATGATCTGACACAAATTCATCATATAAAAAACAATATACTCAGATCACAACTTAATAGAGGCCCAGAAGTATGGGGAGCCCCAGATCAAAAAATATTAAGCCCGAGGCCTTCCCCAAATTCAATTTACTAACAAAAAAAAAGGGGGACCAAAAACCAAGTCCAAAATGATATAAACGGGGAAAAAGAAGCATCACTGATCTAATTTTGTCAGAAAAAATTAACTATGTGGCATTTGGGTTTTGCTGGAAAATTTCCCCTTAATAAAAACAAGGAAAGATGTAAACTAAAAGGGGGGCGTTTCCAAAGCGAAGGCAGAAAATTTGGGGCGACTACAAGAGGCCAATATATCTGAAATAGTAGGGAGGCACGGTCAGTGAAATAGCAAACACTGAATTAAAACTAAAAGGAATCTTACGGGAATCAAAAAACCCAGGAAGAACTAAAAGCCATAAATGAAATTGAAAGAAACCCAAAGTTTTTCTTTTTTTATGCCAAATAAAGTCAAAAACAACACCCAGTATTGGGCCCTATTTAAACGGGATGGGTCCTACAGAAACAAGGAAATGATGAGTTATTAAAGTCCCAGTATGACTCAGTTTTAGAAACGTAACCAGACGAAAGTTGAAGACCTAAATTAATTTTTTTTGAAGTGCCCAGAACTTTGGGAGATGCATGCCATCTGAATTACCCTGACACCAAATGACTTTGAAAAGGCAATAAATGACATGCCCATGTCCACTCCCGGCCCTCTTTAAGGGCTCCTTGATGAGGGGAAAGGGATGGTCTGAGGGTGTACCCTTTTGGTCTTCTTCCCCAGACCAACCTAATTACCCCCCAACCCCCTTCCCTATCCCATCTCCCCATCCTCCCTTTTCCCCTTTCCCCCCTTTCTTCCTCATCCCCCCCTTTGTTCCTTCCAGTTTTACCCCCGGGGTTCTCTCCTCAGGCATTCTAGTTCCCAGGTAGGGGGGAAAGGGGACCGTGTCCATCCCATTCCGTTAAGGTCCTTTGGGGGTGGTGTAGTTTGCCGGGGAAACTGGGTCACCCGGGGATGCCCCATCCCTCCGGGCTCCTGGGGGGTGGCCTTGGGATCTTTTGGGGTGGGTATATCTCTGGGGCCACCTTTCAGATTCCTGGGGTGGTGGCCCCCTTTTTTTGTCCGCCGAGGTGGCTCGGTGGATGTGAGGTTGCTATCCGGGTTGCTGGTTTACTGGATGAAGGGTAGGGGATAAAACCGAGCATTCACACTTGGGGGTTGAGGTCCTTTTGGGGATGGAGGATTTTGCCCTTTTATTCCTCCTGAACTTTTCCCCTTCCCCCTTTTTTTTTTCTTTTTTTTTTTAAAAATAAAAGAAAGAAGTAACCTAACCATGGGTGCCAATCCATGAACCCAATACCCCCCGGGGCCCCTTCCTGATACCGCACCCGCTGACCCACCCCGTTCGGGCAACTCTTCGGACAACTCTAATACCCCCGACCTCTTGTGGTGCCTGTTTTACCTGCTTCAGGTACCGGGGGTTTACCGGGCCCTTTTGACATATTTACCTTCGCTTTCTCTGACTTTGATTCGGGCCCCTCGCCCGGGGGGCAACATCAACGACCAAGCCCCCCTGAAGATTGACTCTTCCTTCTCGTTCATCTCAGAAACCCCGCCCCGACACTCCCCAGATACTTTTTTTCACACTACCAATGGACAAAGTTTTTTTCTCTCAGACCACTCCCAACTACCTATCTTTCCGATCTAGATTGGTAAGCTTCCTTTCCAGTAGGCAAAGATATCTCTTTTTACCCCCAAAAGGGGGCACCGCCCTCACGGTCCCGAATGCTGGCCAATCCGATCTTTCCTTCTTACGACCATAGATACTTTCCTATCACTATTGACAAGCATCATTCTCTTAATTTTTTGGGATGTCATTTTACCTTAAACCCTTGTCCCTCGGAATTTTTAGATCTACACAGAACTCGCAGATCACACAGGATGCCATTAACATCATTTCAACTACATCCA
This sequence comes from Cherax destructor, assembly GCA_009830355.1. Taxonomy (NCBI): domain Eukaryota; kingdom Metazoa; phylum Arthropoda; class Malacostraca; order Decapoda; family Parastacidae; genus Cherax; species Cherax destructor. Next base: position 7,660 of record WNWK01050944.1, read on the forward strand.
CATAAACACAAAAAAAGAAACAGGACAGCCCGGGTTAAAAGACGGAAAAAACTTTTGACACCCGGCATGTAGGGCTCAAACACAAACTTGCACTAACTTTTAAACCCGCCTCTCATACCTAACCCCCTCAACTTCCTTTGGGGACAATGAGAAACAAATTCCAAGGCTGCTACTCTGACTACTTCACACTAAAAGCTGGGTCCCCCGGGGTCGTCCCTCCCCACCCTCTACATTTTATACACAACACATTCCAACACCTGTATACCACAACTCCCTCCCCTAGCCTATGCAAGACATTACACAACTCACCCCTCAGCCAATATAGATACACTTCACACAAAAAACAAAATGAGGTCGACAGGATTCCTTCTGGGAACAAAAATGGAGGGTCAAAAACCCAAACAGTAAATCACTTTCATATTTTTAACATAGAAAACGATCCTCCATTACCTGTCGAGCTAGAACACGATACCCCACCTACATTCCCATCACACAATCTGTCACAGTCCTTGGCATTTAAACCTGACTACCTTCTTTGCTTACACAGACACATTCACTAAAGCATGCATAGCGCAAAGGGCCCTTTCGGCTCTAAAGCTGCAACAGCCCCCCAAGCACCAAACTATACCTCTATAAATTAATACCCCCCCGATAACTTACCCCCTTTTAGCCCTCTCTCTTGCAGCCAAAGCTTACTAAAACTCAGGTGTCTAGAACAAGGCCCCCTGGGTGCTTGAGTCAGATGGGAGGACTTTGCCCGGAGATCCCTGGCTGAATCTGTACTGGAAGACTCTCAGTGACAGACAGATAGACAAAGAGACATGACATGACATGGGCCTCTCTCCTTTAAAGACATTCGCAGCCCACAAACCAACACAACCTTTTCTATTCCTTGTATGAACCTGCTCCAACCCTTTTCAAAAACCTTTTGGGTTCAGCAGGGACCTTGGCTGCGCCTCTGACCCACTTTCCCTTAGCTGCTGGGTTAAGCCATGGCTCCTTCACCTCCCCCTAGGGGTAATCTTCTGTCCCTCCTCGGTCACCCCACAGAAGTCTCACCAACAGGAGAGCCTGCTATTCCTGTTCTCAAGTCTGCCCCACGATCGCCTTAGCTGCTGGGTTAAGCCCTGGCTCTATTTCTCGACTAAGGACTCCTCCAGCGCTATTCTTCGTTGTACCATCTTCCCGCTCATCCCATTGGGATTTTTGAACACATTCATTCATTCATTCTCTGTGTTAGGTGACTTTTTAAATGGTCCAAGTGGACCGAAACGTCGTTGCTTCTTCTTCTATGTGCGGGGTTGTGTGGTGTGTGTGTGTGTATTTTTATATATATATATATATATATATATATATATATATATATATATATATATATTTTATATATTCAACAATCGCCGCTCCCCCCAGGCAGGGTGACCCAAAAAAAAAAATCCCCAAAAAAAAAATATTTTATCATTCAACACTTTTACCACACTCATACATAATCACTGTCTTTTCAGGGGCTCAGAAAAACAGCTGAGAATAGTCCTCCCAACTGTCACTATCCCAGACCCCCCCCTTTTAAAATGCAGGCATTGTACTTCCCATTTCCCGGGCCAAATCCCAAATAAATCAATTAACTGGGTTTCCCCGAATCCCTTCACAAAATGTTCCTCTCCCTCCAACAGATCGCTGCCCAAAAAACCCTTCGTCTCCATTCACCCTATCTAAACCCACACATGCTTGCTGGAAGCCCCAAACCCCCCACCCACAAAACCTCCTTTCCCCTCCCCCCCAACCTTTTCTAGGACGACCCCTACCCCCCCTTCCTTCCTCTACAGATTTATACGCTCTCCAAGTCATTCTACTTTGATCCATTCTCTAAATAAAACCCCTCAAAAACCCCCTCTTCACCCCTCTGACAAATTTTTTAGTAACTCCACCTTCCCCCTAATTTCCATTCCGATCACCCCGAAAATGGTGATGACTTTTAAAAAGCACAGCCCCAAAAAACTCCTATCCAAAGTTGACACTTTTGTCCTCCTGAATGCGGCGTTATCCTTGCAATATAGCTCGTTTAACATTTGACTGCCTGAACCCCTTCGGTTTACATTGCAGGTCAAGTTTGCAAGTCGAAGGTACCCACCCCCAACTGTAGAAACTGCGGGGTTTTGGGTATGCAAAATATTGCGGTCCATGCCGAATGCCCGTCTGTGGTGCTGACGACCATGCCAGTTTTTTTGTACTCTACCTCCCTCTTGCCTTAATTCATGATCCCATCTATCGTTTTTTGCCTTGTCAGGTTTACCTGAATAAAAATCGGTGTCTAAAAAGGGGGGGGCTTCTAATATGCTAGGGCCCGTCTCTCATCTAGTTAAGGAGATTTTGCTTTTTCTATTCTCGTTGAAGGGCCCCCGTTTGGGGGTAACTTCCACGGCTTCCTCTGTGGTCGCCTCACCCTCAATCCCCTGCCCAAATCTTTGATATTTTGGCTCCGGGGCCCCTACCTCGGCCCCCATACTGTCCACACTCCCCTCTACTCACTCGCACAATTCTGAGTCTACACGTCCTTGCCCTTCCCCCTAAACCTCAGCGCCCCCTTCTCATAAGCCCAGCAAAAACCCCCTCTGCCAGGTTCTTCGCCTCTGACTAGTTCTATCGAGTTTGAGTTCATCCCCCCTCCTCATACACTACCTTCATCCCCCGTCCCTCCCAAGCCCCTTCACAGTTTCCCCTTCTTCTCCCCGCCCCCTACTTTAGTACAGTCTATAACTCCCGATCGTTGCTCCTCTTCTTCCATTTCTAATGTGTCCACATCCGCATCTTTGAATTCGAAACACTGGGAATTTTGCAGAATTATTTCTGGACGATGATGGACATACTCCACCTGAGTTCCTCATCTCTCTTCTTCGTCTCAACCCCCCTTCCTTCACAAGTCCTCCTCCTTCTCTGATTACAGGTCTTCCTACCTCCACCGTGGACTTTCTAACCCCAGTCCCTAGATTCCTCTCACTTCCATTATCTTTTCTCCATAAATCATGGCTTATTTTCAGTGGAATATCCAGGCCTCAGGGGTAACGGGGGGAGCTTCAATTTCTCTCTCAGTTTTCCTGTTGGGGTCTGTTTTCAAGAACCCAAATTACAATCCACTGTTATCAGGCCTTTTTAGGCTATGATTTTTATATTCATCCTTTTTTCCCATGGAACCTTTGAAAGTGCTCTTCTTATATACTGGTGTTCCCTACCATCACTCTATGTTCCTTCTTCCTTACATTTCACGGGCCCCTATCCACTTGAATAAGTGGTATACACTCTGTTCTTTTTATCTCTCCCTTGGGGCAATGTCTATCCCAGATGTTGATTTTCTGGTTTTTTCTACCGCCACCCCTTCTATTCTTGGTGATTTTAATGCCCCCTTTTCTCTGGGAGGGGCCCTGTGACTCCGTGGCATTCAGTTGGGGCATTTCTTGCTTCTCTTCCCCTCATGTTTTAAAAACGGGGCTCCTACATTTTGATCCCCCAAATCATTCTTTTCCTGCATCATCTTTCCATCTGCTCTTCATCTACTGTCCTTGACTTCACCTGGTCTTTCCCCCCGGACTTACATGACAGCGATCATTTCCCAATCATCCCTAAGTCTCCTCTGTTTTCTCCACCTCCTCATTGCCCAGGCAATTTGACCGGCGAAATGGGCCCTTTACGCACATCTTACTGCCTTTATGAGGTTCCTACCTCGTCTTCCATTGATGGGGTTTTTACATCTCTTTTCGTCCTCCATCTTCACAGCGGCTTACATTCTTTTCCCCCAAACCTCGGCAAGCATCCTCAGAAGTGCGTGCCTTGGTGGTTTCCTGCTTGTGCTCGGTTAGTGCATTTGAAACGCGCTGCATGGGGCAGGTATCGGTATAACAGAACCACAAGAGACTCCTTGATTTCAAGCAGAAGAGAGCTATTGCTCGCCTGTCATACGTGATGCTAAACGCACTTGCTGGCGAATTAAGTCTACCGTCACTTCGGCTTCCTCGATGAGTGCAGTCTGGAAGAAAGTGCGGAAATTAGTGGTAAATTCTCCCCGACCCGGCTCCTGTTCTTCAGGTTGCTGTGTGATATAGCACACCCTTTGCCCTTGCCAAAATTTGGGAATCATCTCGTCCGCATTTCCAGGGGCTCCATCTATGCCCTCGTTCCTTTCTTCTAAGTCTGCCAGCGAGTAAAGCCTTAGATTTTTTTTCTCTTGAGAAGAATCCTATAATGTGCCTTTTACCCTTCAAGAACTGGAGGCAACGCTCTCTGCTTGCTTATCATCGGCAGCTGGACCAGACGGCATACATATTCGTATGCCAGCATTTACATCAGTCTGCTCTTATTTTCCTCTTACGACTCTTTAATCTTATATGGTCAAGGGGTTCTTCCCCAGCTGTGGGAAATCTGCTATTGTTCTCCCTTTTCGAAACCAGGTACTACGGGACTGATCCTCTCACTACCGTCCCATCGCTCTTACCAGTGCAGTTTGCAAGGTGATGGAACGTCTAGTTAATAGACGTTTAAAGTGGTATTTAGAGACTCACAATAGTCTCTCCTAGTCAGTATGGCTTCCGTAAGGGCGTTCTGCCATTGACCCTTTGCTGTGCTTGGATAGTATATTCGAATGCCTTTGCGAATAACCATTCGGTTATCGCTATCTTTTTCGACCTTGAGAAGGCTTATGATACAACTTGGAGATATAATATCTTGGCCCAGGCACACTCCTTAGGCCTCCGAGGCAACCTACCATTCTTTCTTAAGACCTTCTTAACTGACAGACATTTCCGGGTCCGAGTTGAATGAACTTTCCCCGGAATTTGTCCAAGCTGAAGGTGTCCCCCAGGGATGTGTTCTGAGCACAACACTCTTTCTGTTTGCTATAAATAATCTGGCATCTGTTCTCCCACCAATATTTGGTCATCCTCTTGTGGATGACTTTGCTATAGCTTGTGCAGGGCGACTGTACCTCAAGTTTTCCCGGTCAAG
>WNWK01050945.1:0-12651 GCA_009830355.1 Cherax destructor
CCTTCACTGCATTTTCCCGATCACCCTTGGATAGTCTTCCTCAACTCCCATTTCTTAATTATTTACATGGATACTTATTTTGAAGGTTAGTATTACATTGATTATTTGTTAAATGTATTATCAGTATTGTGAAAATTCTGGGTTAGTATCGTAAGGATATAAGGAAGTATGAGGAAATAATGTTATTTGTGTAGTGATATGGGTAAGTGTTGGTTCCTCAGACTGTGAGGTGAGGACGTGTTGTTGATTTCTGGTCCTCAGACTGTGAGGTGAGGACGTTTGCTGGTCTCTGGTCCTCAGACTGTGAGGTGAGAACGTGTTGCTGATATCTGGTCCTCAGACTGTGAGGTGAGGACGGTTGCTGATATCTGGTCCTCAGACTGTGAGGTGAGGACGTGTTGTGATCTCTGGTCCTCAGACTGTGAGGTGAGGACGTGTTGTGATATCTGGTCCTCAGACTGAGGTGAGGACGTGTTACTGATATCTGGTCCTCAGACTGTGAGGTGAGGACGTGTTGTTGATATCTGGTCCTCAGACTGTGAGGTGAGGACGTGTTGTTGGTCTCTGGTCCTCAGACTGTGAGGTGAGGACGTGTTGCTGATATCTGGTCCCCAGACTGTGAGGTGAGGACGTGTTGCTGGTCTCTGGTCCTCAGACTGTGAGGTGAGGACGTGTTGCTGATATCTGGTCCTCAGACTTTTCAGTAAGTCAACCAGTTATTTATACAAAATATTTTACAATTATACGAGTACATGTGTCACTGGGACCTCTGTTCTTATATATTTTGTTTGATCAGACGTACATTGCAGTTTTACACTTAAGATAACGCAGGATATATACGAGAAGTGCATTTCTCCCAGTGTATATAAACATAAAAAAGAAGGAACACTGCAGCATGCCTACTGGCCCATGCGAGGCAGGTCCAACTCCCCCACCGGCCCAGGCCAATGCCCGAACCTAGTCAGGTCAGGTCACATTCACTTAAGAAAGGAGCATGGTATCTGACCTAGTAGCACAAGTTAGCATGTCCAACTCACACCCACTCATTTATTTATCCAACCTATTTTTAAAACTACACAACGTTTTAGCTTCTATGACGGTACTCGGGAGTTTGTTCCACTCATCCACAACTCTATTACCAAACCAGTGTTTTCCTATATCCTTCCTGAAAATGAATTTTTCCAACTTAAAACCATTGCTGCGAGTCCTGTCTTGGCTAGATATTTTTAGCATGCTATTTACATCCCATTTATTCCTGTTTTCCATTTATACACCTCAATCATATCTCCCCTAATTCTATGCCTTTCTAGAGAGTCAGATTCAGGGCCCTCAGTCTATCCTCATAGGGAAGATTTCTGATACATGGGATCAACTTTGTATCCTCCTCTGTACATTTTCCAGAGCATTTATATCCATTCTGTAATACGGTGACAGAACTGTGCAGTATAATCTAAATGAGGCCTAACCAAGGATATATAGAGTTGAAGAACAACATGAGGACTCCTATTATTTATGCTTCTTGATATGAAGCCAAGGATTCTGTTAGCTTTATTGTGAACACTTATGCACTGTTGTCTTGGTTTTAGATTACTGCTAACCAGAACTCCCAAATCCTTTTCACAAACAGTAATAATAAGATCTACATTATTTAGTTTATATGTGGCATGGTTATTTCCTGTCCAATGTTTATAACTTTGCATTTGTCTATATTAAACTGCATCTGCCACTTCTCTGACCACTGCATCAGTCTTTAAATCTTCCTGGAGTGCTCTAATGTCCTCATCAGAATGAATTGTCGACCCATTTTGGTGTCATCGGCAAACTTGCTTATATAGCTATTTATTCCGTCATCTATGCGTTTATGTAGATTATGAACAACAAGGGGCCCAACACTGACCCCTGTGGAACACCGTGATGTTTCCCCACTCTGATTTCTCCCCATTTATGCAAACTCTCTGCTGCCTATCTGTCAACCATGCCTCTATCCAGGAAAAAAATTCTCTATTCTGTGTGCCTTAATTTTCCTCAATAGTCTCTGATGTGGGACTCTATCAAAAGCCTTACTGAAGTCCATATACACACTATCATATTCATTTCCATGATCTACCTCCTCAAATACCTTAGTGTAAGAAGTTAATAAATTCGTAAGGCAGGAACGCCCTTTTGTAAAACTGTACTGAGATTCGTTGATCAATTTATGCTTTTCAAGATGGCTACAAATTGCCTCGGCAATTATTGATTCCATAAATTTTCACTATGGAGGTTAAGCTTATTGGTCTATAGTTCAAGCTAAGGACTTGTCACCTGCTTTGAAAATAGGTATCACATTTGCCATTTTCTCCCCTTATCTGGCACTTTGCCAGTTTGTAGTGATATGTTGAAAAGATTAGCCAAAAGGGTTTTCTAAGCTCCTCTTTACATTCCTTTAGAACCCTTGCATACAATTCATCAGGGCCTGGGGATTTTTTTTTTTTTACATTTTATTAGTTTCCAATAAATATACATTTACAGTTCATAAACATGCAAAAATACATGTTACAAATTGTACAACAGCAATTTTCTTTGATTAAGCAGTGAATATATCAGAAAACTATACCCATAAACCATTTACCTCCTGTCCCCTTTCCCCCTTTTAAATAAATACAGAGTCCACAAATAACATAAACCCAAATAATGAAATACAGAGTCCACCATAACATTGGCTCTAGTCCTAATAATATGCAGTGAAGACTGCAAATAAAATTTACAGTGACACAAAATAAATATATATTTACAGTTCATAAACGTGCAATAATTACACGGTACAAATTGTACAACAGCAATTTTCTTTGATTAAGCAGTGAATATATCAGAAAATTATACCCATAATAATAATAATAATAATAATACTTTATTGAGACATTGTACAATTATATATGGTAGACATAGATTCACACACATTTATTACATAGCTATTACTTAGTTATTATTGAGATGTACATGCCAAAAGCCCCTAATATGCTGTGCATTAGGCATTCTTAGGACTACTTAATTCTAGACTACATGGTAAAAAGTTATGGTTGATAATTTATAAAATAAGTAAAGTTGCATATCTAAGTTATAAAGTTTGAATATAAGTTGAACAAATCAATTAATTGTAGCAATGCAACTAATTGAGTGAGATAACAATTTAAAACAATTGCATTGCAGTTAGTTTACGTGGTCATTATAATGGAAGTGTTGTGGAAATAATTAGCTAAATATGTAATATTCATAACAGGTTTTACATTCAATTGATTAGTCAGGTTTTTACGTTAAGTGATTATTCTACTTTGTTGGGAATGTTTGATATTGAGCAATTAGCTTTGGGTGAGAAGGTGGTTTTTTAGCATCGTTTTGAATTGGGGTACAGGTAGGGTTTCTTTGGCAATGACAGGTAATGAATTCCAAATTTTCGTGCCTTTTATATGCATTGAGTTTTTACATAGTGTTAGATGGACACGGGGAACATCGAGGAGTGATCTGTGTCTAGTGTTATGGTCATGTGTCCTGTTAAAATTGGTAAGGAGAAGTTTGAGTGGTGGGTTAATATTTGCATAGTGTGTTCTATGTATGTAATAGGCACAGTAAAAAGTATGGATGTCTTGTATGGTGAGTAAGTTTAGGTTTTTGAATATTGGTGGAGTATGTTGCCTGGAGTGATAATTTGTTATCATTCTAACTGCTGCCTTTTGTTGTGTTATTAGTGGTCTGAGATGAGTTATTGATGTAGAGCCCCATGCGCAGATTCTATAGGTGAGGTAGGGGTAAATGAGTGAGTGATATAGGGTAAGGAGAGCTGGTTGTGGAACATAGTGCCGTATCTTGGATAGTATTCCCACGGTCTTTGAGACTTTCTTGGAGATTTGTTGTATATGTGTCTGAAATTTGAGGCCACTGTCAAGATGGATTCCTAAGAATTTTCCCTCTGTGAGTTTTGTGATAGGGGACCCGTTTATCATTATGTTAAGTGGTGCGTTTGTAGCTCTGTTCCCAAACTGTATAAAATAGGTTTTATCAATATTGAGAGTAAGTTTGTTGGTCATCATCCAGGTAGATATTTTCTGCAATTCAGTATTTGCAGTGTTGGCTAGTGTGTCTAGGCTTGGGTGAGAGATAACATATGTAGTGTCATCTGCAAAAAGTATGGGTTTGAGTAGTTGAGATGCATTTGGTAGGTCGTTAATGTAAATGAGAAAGAGTAGTGGGCCAAGAACACTTCCCTGTGGGACACCTACGGTAATAGTTTGCGGGTGGAGCTAGCTCCATTTGTGTACACATATTGGTTTCTGTTGCTAAGGTATGATTTTAGGTAGTTTAGGGAGTGTCCTCTTATACCATAGTGTGATAATTTTAAGTGTAACAGATCATGTCAACTGTATCAAAAGCTTTACGTAAATCAATGAAGATTCCCACTGGGATTTCTTTTTTCTCTAGGGCGGTGTAAATTATTTCTAACATGTGTATAATGGCATCATTTGTATTTTTATTAGGTCTGAATCCAAATTGACAGTGGTTGAGTACGTTGTTGGAGGTGAGGTAGGAATATATTTGTTTATGAATTAATTTTTCAAAGATTTTGGAGAGAAGGGGTAAGTTAGATATCGGCCTGTAGTTATTCAGGTCTGTTTGATCTCCTCCCTTATGTATTGGGGTGACCCTCGCTATTTTGAGTATTGATGGGAAGGTAGAGGATTCAATGGATTTGTTAAAGAGTGTTGCAATAATTGGTGAGAGAACTTGAGAGGCTTTTTTGTATATAAAAGGTGGTAAGTTATTTAGGTCACCTGCTTTGTTTTTTAGTGTGTTGATTATAAGTGAAACTTCTATTGGGTTGGTTGGGGCTAGGAATAGTGTGTTCGGATAGGTGCCAGTGAGATAGTCATTAGGTGGAGTATTTGAACTTGGGATTTTGCTTGCCAGCTTTTTACCTATGGTGGAGAAGAAACCATTGAGTTTGTTTGCTGTTTCAATAGGTGGGAGTAGGGGTTCATCTGGTTTTGTTAGCTTGATTGTTCTGTTTGTGGATATCTTTTAGTTCCTAGAATTTCAGATAGGGTTTTCAGGTCTTTTTATATCACCTTTTAAGTTATGTAATCTGTTCTCATAGTACAATTTTTTGACCTTCTTATCAGACTCGTTAGGTTTGATGAGTAGCGTTTTGTTTGTTCTCTTGTTATTTGTCCCATTCTGTACTGTTTTTCATATAGGTGCTTTATATTAATGGATTTGAGTTTGCTGGGGGTTAGCCAGGGACTATTTATTCTTTTAGTTGTGATTTGTTTAGTTTTTTTAGGGCAGTGCTTATTATAGAGGTATTGGGTCTTTTTAAGAAAATTATTAATACATAAGTCAGTATCTGGGAAGTTGTCTATTTCTGTTTGCCAGTCAATGTTTGTCATAGCTGTTATAAAGTTATTTATAGCTGTCTCATTATGTAGTCTGAAGGTAACTTTAGTAGTCTCTAGTGGTAATTTTCCGAGATTTGTTATGAGAAAGGTTGGGTAGTGGTCTGTGGTATTGTCTGTGATTATGCCTGATTTTAATGGGGATATGGTGTTAGTCCAGATATGGTCTAATAGAGAGGCACAGGTCTCAGAGATTCTCGTAGGTTTTGTTATTGTCGGGAGCAGCAAGCAGTTGCTCATAGTGTTTGTGAATTCAGTTACTAGTGGGTCCTGATCTTGTAGGAGGTTTATATTGAAGTCTCCTGTGAGGATTAAGTGGTCTTTGTTCATGTGTGCATCAGTAATCATACTTCCTAATTTTTCACTAAATTGCTGAATGTTTGACTGTGGTAATCTATAGATGTTTATAACTGTGAGAGGTTTTTGTAGGTATTTGGATTTAAATTTAGCTATTATATATTCTCCATGTTCATCTCTTGTGCATGTATTGTTAATACATTCAAGCTGGTCTGAGTAGAACATAGCTGTGCCACCTCCTTGTTGGTCTGGCCGACAATTGTGTATGGCTGTGTAACCAGGAATGGCATAGATATCTGTAGTATGAGGCTTTAACCATGTTTCAGTGAGAGCAATGATGGACATACTGGCCTGAAATGAGTTTAATAATGCAGTGAGGTCATCAAAATGTTTGCTTAAAGATCTGACATTGTAATTAAAGATAGTTATGTTATTGTTGGATTTGAGTAGTATTTTAGCCTGTTCTGCTGTGTAGTAATGACAGTTGTTGTTAGGTTCATGTAAGTCATTTAATAGAAGGTTGGTATCAGGATCAATGTTTGGAATCATAAGATTTAGTGTGATTCTATAATTAAACTTAAAAATAGAACAACGCAAGTAGACCTAAGAATAGGACAATGCAAAAGGATTTCTTGGCACGTGAGTTAGTACGTTGGATATGATTACAAAAATGAAAAAATGAGCTAAGGTAGTCAATTTACAGCTAATAAGAATCTAAAACTATAGCACCTGAGTTAGCACCTGAGTTAGTTAATTAATTAAACAAAAGTTTATATATGAGTGTGATTCTAAAAAGACTTATTAACAATGAATAATGCTAAACTTAAAGATATGATATCTGATCAATTGATTTTACTAGCTATTGGATTAACACACTTTTGAATAGAAGTCACAGAGGTTTAGGATATATCTTTACAGTGTACAGTGGTACCTCGACTTACGATATTAATCCGTCAGAGAGGGCATATCTTAAGGCGAAACAATCGTTACTCGAATCAATTTTCCCCATAAGAAATAATGGAAATAAATTTAATCCGTCCAAGACTTCCAAAAGTAGTTAAATAAAATATTTTTTAGAACTTTCTGACATTAAATAATAAAGAATTTAATAAAGAATACCTAAATACACATGTAAATATTGAACAATAACATGTCACTTACATTTATTGAAGAGTTGTTGATGTGTGGAGGACGGGAGGAGGGGAGAAGGTGGAGTAGTATGCTAGTGTTTGGAAGAGGAATCCCCTTCCATTAACACTGCAGGTACCAAGTTCTTTTCTGGGGTTACTGGCCTTTTTCTTTGAATGCTACACTCCCTGCATGAATGCTACACTCCCTGCATGAATGCTACACTCCCTGCATGAATGCTACACTCCCTGCATGCCTACTACACCCTGCATCCTTGCTACACTCCCTGCATCCTTGCTACACTCCCTGCATCCTTGCTACACTCCCTGCATCTTTTACACTCCCTGCATGAATGCTACACTCCCTGCATGCCTACTACACTCCTGCATCCTTGCTACACTCCCTGCATCCTTGCTACGCTCCCTGCATCCTTGCTACACTCCTGCATCCTTGCTACACTCCCTGCATCCTGCTACTCCCCATCCTTGCTACACTCCCTGCATCCTTGCACACTCCCTGCATCCTTTCTACACTCCCTGCATCCCTGCTACACTCCCTGCATCCTTGCTACACTCCCTGCATCCTTGCTACACTCCCTGCATCTTGCTACACTCCTGCATCCATGCACACTCCCTGCATCCTTGTACACTCCCTGCATCCCTGCTACACTCCCTGCATCCTTGCTACACTCCCTGCATCCTTGCTACACTCCCTGCATCCCTGCTACACTCCCTGCATCCTTGCTACACTCCCTGCATCCCTGCTACACTCCCTGCATGCCGCTACACTCCCTGCATCCCTGCTACACTCTCTGCATCTTTTCTACACTCCCTGCATGCCTGCTACACTCCCTGCATGCCTGCTACACTCCCTGCATAAATGCTACACTCCCTGCATAAATGCTTCACTCCCTGCACATTCTTTACCACAGGCTTAGCACTAGGATCTTTCCTTGGACCCATGGTAGCTTATTTAGCAGTTGCAAGCACTAAAAACAGTGGAATAATGACAATATACTGGTATGAATGCGTGGGTGTGGGTGGCTGGTCGCTCCGCTTGTAAACAATAGCACTGACGCTCCCTGGAGTGCGCGTCAGCTGGGCGCTGCGACACGTCCGGTACGAATGTCGTTAGACGAATCAAACATCGTAAGTCGCATTCAAATTTCTTACGTTATAAATATCGGTTATCGAATATAACGTAAGATGATAACATCGTAAGTCGAGGTACCACTGTAATTGATTTATTAATTAACTAGCTAATAGAACTGGTTGGAAAGTTACTATGATTAGTATTAAGTTATAATGGAACAAATATTAAGATTCAGTATTGCACTAGTTGTGATTATAGAATTTATTAAAGGCAATTTAATGAAAATCAAAGTTAATTATTAAAAGAGAAATAAGTGCTAAAGTGTATAAAAGTGTACAAAAGTAAAATTTATTAGTATTAAAAATATTAAAAGATAAGTACAATTTTTAGCAAATAAGGTGATTAATAGTAATTATAAATTCTAAGCAAGTAAGCTGATAAAAATATATAGGTATGTGGGTTGAAAAATGGGCACAAGTAAAAATTGTATGTATTTAAAAATAAAAGTAAAACTATTTGTCAAAAATATTCATCAGAGGATAGACAAATACTTAAATGAGGTAGATGGGCAAAACATACACTACACTATACGTAGGGGTTTGGTATTGGACATTGTGTTTATACAGTCTCTGTAATATTTGCATCCCTAAGGAATCTTGATAGTTCATTCTCATTTGTGATAGTATACAACTGACCTACACTTGTTTTTTTCACTAGAATTTTTCCATCCCGGGTGAAACATTGGTGGATTTTATCATTATTCTCTCGCTTAAGTTTTCTGATTCTATACCAGAGGTTCTGACGTTTTTTGGTCAGACACTCATTAATGAATACTTGTTTCCTGGCTTTAATAGATGATCTAATTAGATCTGTTTTCCCATCATGTGTGGTGAATCTAATCATAACACTTTTTCTACCATGGGAGCCTAGTAATTGTGCTTCTTTTATATCTGTCACTGGTACATTTACGTTTATTTGATCTTTGATGATCTGTAAAGTAATGTCTTTACTGTTTGCTTGGGTCATATCACTGGGAAAGAATGGACTGTTCACTATTACTGCGTCTGATAACTTATCTTGCTCGGTTTTGTCCTCTTGTAGTGCAAGGTAGTCATTAAACTGGTTATCATAAACCATAAACCATTTATCTCTATAATCAGTGAACTCCTGTCCCCTTTCCCCTTATGAGTAATACAGAGTCCACAAATAACATAAACCCAAATAATGCAATACAGAGTCCACAATAACATTGGCTCTAGTCCTAAGAATATGCAGTGAATACTGCAAATAAAATGTACAGTGTGCACAAAATAACAAATAATAAACCCAAATAATGAATACAGAGTCCACAATAATATTGGCTCTAGTCCTAAGAATATGCAGTGAATACTGTGATAAAAAGTAGTGTGCACAAAATAACAAATAACAAACCCAAATAATGAATACAGAGTCCACAATAACATTGACTCTAGTCCGAAGAATATGCAGTGAAGAACGCAAATAAAATTTACAGTGAGCACAAAATAAAAGAGATAACATTAACTGTTCGTTGATACCTCCAGACCACGGTACTTATATGTCTCTCACCTTACCCTCTCACACTTCACCATGTATACTCTACCACATCATACACTATTACATATACAATGCGTGTTATTTCTAACACAAAAACTTCACCACCATTAAAACACCTAGTCTTGTTTCTATTGTTACACAAAACGTGTTCTTGTACAAAATAATTAGGAACCCCAACACAGGGTTAAAGACAAAAAAAAAAATTTTTTACAATAATCACACTGTTACACACCACTATAAAATGGCCCAAACATTATACAATTCAGCCGATAGTGTCCACCACCATAAGAACTGTATGAAACAGAGGTGAAAACCAAAAGACTTATGGTTATGATTTTTTTCACTACCTTGCCACCTAAGGGTGTTCTTATATCCTTGAATATCCTACCACACAAGGTTTCCAGACTCCTTAACTCCACAGAAACTACTACCCTTGTTTCAGTACCATCTCTGTACAGAGTATAATCCAAAACATCCATACCACTGTCACTACCACTACACCATACCAAACCACACCATGCCCCCCGGCACCAGAGGATCCGGCCAAACCCTGCAAACCCCATACCCTCCCCCTACAAGTACTCCAACCTCACATTCACACCACCACACAAAAATCCACATCCAACACACGATTAATCTAGACAGTCACCCTGTCCCCCAACTGTGATGTCATCCGTCCCCCGTCCCCGAAGGGATTAACCCCCTATCTACCTATGCCACTCCACCACACCTACCCAATGCTCCACCAGCGTGTCTGTCAAGCCCTTTCAAGACCTTATCTGTCTCCCAATAAACCCTGCACACTCAAGTTCCTGTACCCCTCTGAAAAGATCGAATCCCACTCCCTCCCATATATCAAATGATTCCTGCACTTAGTGTGATATATACGGGCCGCCACAGCCCCCATCCTTTCCCCAACACTCACGTCCCTTAATTTCCACGACATGCACACAAAGTCCACCATACTGTACAGTAATCCCTTTTTATCCCTATGTCTAACCCCACACAAATCCAAGTAAATAGCCCGTAACAAAGGGATACCCCCCCAAACCCCTTAACACCCCTCCCATCCACCTACGAACCCCATCCAAAGTTTCACAAAAATATACCACATGCAGAGCTGACTCCGGCAAGCCACACTTCTGACACTTCCCATCTTTCGCCAATCCCATACGGAATAAATTCTCCCGTGATGCCACTGCCCCATGTAAAAAACGAAACATCAGCTCCCGGTCCCTCACCGGCAACCGCAGATCCTGGTATCCCTTCCATATCCCCTTCCAGTCATAGACCAGATAAAGTGCCTTCCCTTCCACCACCTCCTCCCCAGCACCAAACCTCATTATAACCGCAACGCTCAACCTTTGCGGCTCACGTATAACCAACAAGCACCGTAGCCAATCCCTGCATTGCCCCAGTTCCCTCGCACCCCACCACTCACCTACCTCCCGCAGCCCCCCTTCCACCCCAGCCTCACCTCTCCCCCCCAACCCTCCTCTCCTTACCACACAACGTTTCACATACATACACAACAATCTCCTTTCCAGCCATATCAAACCCAAACCTCCTGAAATTACCCTTCCTAACTATCTCCTTCCTGAGCCAATGTCTACCATGTGCCCAAATAAACTTAAAGACCCTACTCTCCAATTCTTTCACATCCCAACTTAATAAAGGAAAAATGTTGGCAATATACCATATCTTACTATATATCATGTTATTAACCGCAATGACCCTCTGCCGCAACGTTAGCTCTCCCGCCCGCCAACTATTCAACCGCTCCGTCGCACTTTTAACCACATTCCTCGATTCACCTCTCTCGCCTCATCCCTGTCCCTCATGTAAACAATACCACATATTTTCACCCTGTCCACAATTTTCTACCCATACCTGCTACCCAACCCACCCCCACCCAAGCGCCTACCTCCAACAATGTGGATTTAGCTCCATTAACCCTCATGCCAGTTGCACTGCAGAAAACTTGATGTGAATTCCGATGTTGACCAGCCCCGCCCATGACACACTAACACCGTGGTGTCATCTACATATCCCACCACATTTCTAATCCCCTTATCCCTCCCCCCAACCCCTTCCCATCCCCACTAATCTGTAAAACGGATCCTGTAAGCAAAAGAATCTGCGACAGGGGACAACCCTGTCGCAGACCCCTTTCCATCCTAACCACCCCTCCCAACCTACCATTTTTTGCACCCTCACACTTTCCCCTGCATATAACGCCCTAACCCAATCCATCACTTCCAATCCAAACCCTGCCTTTCCATTATTCCAAACATACTCTCACGCTCCACACTATCATATGCTCCCCTTTCCCAAACCAGTGCAAGTATTCCTCCCTCAACCCTCTATCTATGAAATCTTTAATATGTTCATGTCCCTCCTCCACCCCTTCTCGGTATCCCCGTCCCTCCCTCTATCACCCCCTAACACTTTTTAATCTATTACCTAAAATTTTAGCATATATTTTATAATCCGTATTCATAAGGACTAAAGGTCTTTCATGGACCTCGGGTTCAAATTAATCCGTTTCCCGGGCTATTACTTAATCTGAATCTTTTGATCTGAAACCTTATTTCCCATAAAAAAAATGTAAATACAAAATTGTTCCCCAAAAAAAAAATCCCCAAAATAAAAAAAAAAAAATTTACTTACCCTTTTTTGAAAGACTTACATCTGGAAGATATGCAAAGATTGGAGGGGTTAGTGGTTGGAAGGGGAAAACCCCCTCCCCAAAAGGGCTTCATGACAAGTCCCTCTCTGGGGCTTCCCTTTTTGGGCTTTTGCCACTAGGACCCCGCAAGTCACGCCCCTGCCTTTGAAATAGCTGTCCACAGTCCCTGTTTCTGGTGACTCTTCAACACTTTTTTGAAGACAACATGGCTCTGTCACTGAAGTGGTTGCCAGAAGGCTCATTTCAGCTTGCTCAGGGTGGTATCTTTCAACAAATGTTGCAACTCATTCCCTTTTTACACATTCCTTGCACTGAAGAAGGGACCCCCTTTTTTCTCTCTCTCTCTTCCTTTGAAGCAATAACCTCACTGTGGTCTGTTGTGTTCCAGATGGTCTTGCAGCTCTTCAGTTGTTATCTACCCTGTGCTCCTCCAAACCCCCCAAC
>WNWK01050946.1:0-12651 GCA_009830355.1 Cherax destructor
CTTTATTGGTCAACCAACACTTTAGTCTTTTACTGCTTGTGGTGGTGTAATTTTCTTTTGGTCGTTTATCGGTTAGCTACGACCTGTATTCGTTTAATTTCACCTTGTCGCCGTTAAACAATGCTTGAGTTTTTAACGACCCGTAATGGTTGTTTAATTGCTGAATGTCGTCGTTAATTATTGCTTGTAACTTTTACACTACTGTTGTAATCGTTTATCTACAGCATGTAGATGATTAATACCATCTATAGTCGTTTAACTACCCTCTTAGTCATTAAATCACCGCTTGTAGTGTTAGCCATGTTTGAAGTTATATGTTTTTTTTAAACTGAAGGGTTTCCCAGTCTTTATTCCCACCTTCAACTCCACACAAAAAACCCCCCAATTTGACACTTAAACAAGCGTATTATTGGTGAGAAACTGGTCCCTTAGTGCATGTGAGATTTCACGGGTGTTGGGGCTGCAGATGGTACTAGCTTGGCAGATGGCTGGATACTTGGGAACATGGGATAGATGGTGGCCGGGTTGAAGGGTGAGCAGGATGGGGTGGCTGCTGCGAAGATGGTGGTGTGCTGATAAGACTGGGAGGGAGAGACGGGGAGATGGAGAGGGGGGAGGGCATTGCCTCCATCCACTCTTGCTAATACAGACATTGATATTAAAGGGAAAAATTATATCGTTCAATGCTGATAAAAGGATTTTTAATTTATTATTATTATTTTTCCCAAAGGGGACACTTTCAGTGTTTTGCTCAATTTTTTTTTTTTCCTCAAAATTTTCGTTTCTATAATTATCTTATTTTGAGGGCGCTAAACCCCTAGGTATACAGTGCCTGTGGGGGGGGGGATTGAAGGCTCAGTTCAAAGGGAAATAGAACACAGATTCATTTCCCGAGCCTTCATCAGCATTTTAGGGGCTTGTTTTCGATTAGAACTTAGAATGCCTTATTCGATCACTTAAACTTTCAAAAGTGGTTTTACTGTACTCTCCATTCCTGAATAAAATCTCACAGAACTTCATCTCTTTGATTGGCCTAAAAAAAAGAAATAAAAAAAAAGGTGTGATCTAATTAGAAGGGGATTGTTATTAGATTTTACGACTCATTATTGAAAAATTTTACGTAAAACCAAGGTGAATTTTTTTAAATAAGCGAGTGTGCCATTTTTATTACAAGTCATAACTAGGCGCTAAACCCACTAGGGTCATAAAGCGCTGCTGTGCCTTTGTGAATGGCTTCCATACGTAAACCCCTAAAGGAAGGTTCCTTGACGCTGGTGAGGGGCTCTTGATCTAGGGAATTGGATATGTGCTCCGTTCCCCTAAATTAAGTAAATCCTTTCCCACTCCCCACGGGCCCTCATAACCCTACGTGTTTAGCGCTCCCCCTTGATCATAATAATAAAAATTCCATCGTAATAGTTGATGCATCTTATAGATGGATTCTACTCCTTAAGTTCATTTAAATATCCAGAATAGAAAAAAAATTCCCAATATCAAGAATTCTAAAAATTTTTAGTATCCCAAAAATAGCTTAAAAATAAAAACTTGGAATCGATTAATTTTTGCATTAACTGTACAACGTTTCTTTTGATTAGCTTAACATTTTCCCCCTGGTGCTTTTTCCAAATGCAAGTTTGCATTTTTTTGGGCTGCCTAAGTTCCATTTTGACAGTGCATATATATATATATAAATAGTTATAATCAAAATTTTTTAAAGGGGTGGGGGTAAATCGGAAGGCCTCGGTCGATGACCAAAAACTCCAGCTGCGGTCATCCCCTATGACTTAAGACCCGCGTCAGGGAAAAACTTGTCCTGTTTCCTGACGACATTATGCCTGTTTATTTTGACAAATTTTTTAAGACAGTGATGCTGATTTCCTTTGGTAAGTAAATCCTCTTCATTTTCAAAATATTCACGACAGTGCTATCCCAGTCACATTATTATTTTATAATCAAATAAAAGCGCAAAACCCGGGGTTATACAGCACCTGAGTCACAGTTATTATTACAATCAGAAGTAAGAGCTAAACCCACAAGGGTCTACAGCACCCGAGCCACGTTGATCTGGAACCCTGAAAAATTTCCCACTCAATTAGCACCAGTGGGGACCAACTTTTTGGGGGCCTTGAAGCTTGAACTGTTATGGGGCCCCCTTCGCCCCCCTCATACAGTAGACTAAAATTTTTTTTTTTAAGCAATGTGGACTAATCGCTTCTGAGGCCCCTCTGGGATTGGACCCTGAAACTTGCTTCATATAGATCTGCCCCTGATTAGCACTCCAGTATTATTTCAGGGGGGAATTTGTGGAAATCAGGTTAGACCCCAAGGAAAAGGAGGTAGCACCAGTTCCTCAGATCAAGAGTTCTTCAGCAGCATAAAGGGCAACATTAACTCTGGTGTGCTGAAATGTTAATTCCTTCAACTGGCAATGGTTACATTGTTACATTCATGGGGGAGGGGAGGTAAACCAACACAGTCATACAATGCCAATTAATTTGATCCCAGACAAGTTTCTAAAAAAAAAAAAATTAAATTTTTTTGAGTAAAAGCGATACTGCCAGATCTTTCCAGTGCCAAGTTAGGCTCAAATTACATTTACAACCATAACTAAGTGCTAAACCTACAAGTCATATAGTTAGGCTCAAATTGTTGTTATTGCAGTTTTTACAGAAAGTGCCAAATCTGTGTGTGTGTAGGGTGGATTATATATGTCTTTCAGTACTGCTGTTATATTCAAAACAAAAATTTACTTATTTTCTTAGTTAATTAAACCCTCAAATGGTACAGCATCTGAGGAGAGGAAAGATGAAGGGATATTATTATATCAAAAAAAGGGGTAAACCCCAAAGGGGTTTTGCAGATGAAGGGGTAATAAGATTGATCCATGTAGGAGAAACTATTAGCCATTGGTTCACCTCACCTTGAAAGCCGAAAAGGACTGAAACCACATCTGTTCAGACACCGGGAATTCAAATAAGTTTATGGGCGAACTCTTAATGCATTAGGTAATGCAGCACAGAAAGAGAGGAAGGAGAGGGTAGCTCAAATTCTTTGGATCATGAATACAAAGGGTGGGTGGATAATGAAAACTTTCAGAATGGGGAAATGATGCCAAGGTGCCACTATTCAAAATTTCTTGTGCTCTCTCACTTGTAGTACTGTCAGGTGTTGATGGCTCTATTCAAGGCGGAGATCAGGCTGGAACGGATACAAAAACCATTTACTATCAAAGTGAGTAACCTACCTGCTACAATAAAGTTCTCACCAGTAGTCACAAACCAACAAAACTTGCTCTTTATGATGGGCCAAAAAACCTTTTTTTAAAGGATAACAATCATGCCCCAAGTCATCACTTATGGATGCCCATCCACTCAAGAAAACCTTCAGGCACTGTTGAAGGAAAGGGAGAGGTGCCAACCTTTAACTGAAAGGAATATTTTCCACTTATTTGGATTATGGCACATTAACAAAGAAAGCCCCCTTTAAGTCCATGAAAAACTACAGTAAAAGCCATTCATTATATTTTTTTTTTGGGTGGTCATCTGGTCAGCTTTATTAATTTGGGATCTGTTGCACAAATTTTCTTGCCTCTCCCATTTCACATTAGTATAATCAAACTCATACAGCACAGTTTCATATTAACAGTAATATTTCAGACCCTTAAGCAGCATACATCACTAGGGAAATTATCAGATTTGAAAAGAGATGGTAGCTCCAATTTCTTGGATCAAGAACCCTTTATCAGTACAAAGGAAATGAAGCAAAATTTAGTTTTTTTAAACACCCTCTTTACTTCAAAATTTTGAAATACAGTGGACCCTCGGTTAACGAAAAAATCATTGCAGAAGCCTGCTCAAGTGCCATTCCCGAGCAATTTACGTCCTTAAGAAATAATGTCATGTAGGTTAGTCTATTTCAGACCCCCAAAACTACACTTCCACAAGAACTTACCAAATTATACTTACATAATTGCACGATTTCCGGGGTATTCGTTAACCGAGGGTCCACTGTACATACTATATTAAAATAAAGAGCAAAGAACTAAACCCACAAGGATCATACAGTGCTGTCTTTTGAAGTATTTCTGTGTTTTTGGCTTTCATATTTATCAGTTTAAGCATTACCAACTAAATTATCAGATACAACGATACACTACACATTATAATCAAAGAAAGCGCTAAACCAACAAGTCACTATACACACATAAGAGTTGACTAAAATGCCAGGAGGAGGACTAGTAACCCCTTCTGTATAAATTACTAAATTTAAAAAATTTATTTTTATTTTTAGGTTACCCTGCCTTGGTGGCATACAGCCAGTTCGTTGAAAAATATATAGTATATAATTTGTGTGAAATTCTAATGGAATGACGGTCAATCAAAAAGTTTTCTTAGAAAAAGTTTAATAATCTGCCTCCATAAAATTTTTTTTACTAAAAATCACCATTCATACAAAACACAATGACTGCGGGCAAAACAAGATCACTGGAATGCACATATATACACAATCAAATTTACACACATTCAAAGTAATCAACTTGCATGGCAAGAGCATATTTTTTACAGAAACTATGTATACCCAGATAAAGTTATAAATAAAGTTTGAGACTAATTTTTCAATATATATTATAAATACAGCTGTTGTGCAAATGCATTTCACTATTCAAATAAGATGTGTGAACTTTAGAAAAATTTAATGCAGCACCCCAAAAATCAAAGGGCCTTTTAGAAAATAAATACATTTGTTTAGGCCCAAAATTAAATCCTAAATAACCAAATTAATACATAAATATTTGGCAGAGTTATTACTGGTTGCACTTTTACAAACACGGCTCTGGTCAGCAGAGCCATTTGAAAAATAGAGATCACCAAATAGAATGATAACTAAATTTTCAAATGTGTAGACTATCTTCTGACAAACACTGAAGGATACACGCTGGTGATTAAGCATATGCTTAGATTTTTTTGGGAATTCCACAAGCACAACTAATGCTCATCACCTGAAAAAAAAAATTTTTTTAGGAAAACTGACACCTGGTCACTTGAGGCATTAGTAATTTGTTTAAGTGTGTCTATAAACAAAAATAATTATGGATAACATTGTAATTGTTATATATTTCATTGATTTAATTTTAAGAAACAAGATAACAGCAAGGAAATACATTGTTTTGCATAAGACTTAATCCACCTTAACAAAGGTTAAAGTGTGTAATAAATATAAATTTTTATTGAGAGTATCTTACAATCAATATGTCCACTATTAGTAAAGCAATATGTACTGACCTCAACTACAGCCAGGATGAGACAGGCAACACCAAGTCCAATAGTGACACCCTGGAGATCTTCCTTAATGGCATAATAACACCCTTCAGTGTAGATAGTCTTGCTGGCTTCATTTGGGGCTTGGTGGCCATACCCATGAAGCACCCGAATTTGTTCCTACAGCAGCCAATGGTCACGTCATTGCCTTGAACTAAAGTGCTCCAATCAGTGTAATTGCTCACACCGCAGCACTTCAGCTGTTGAAAATATTATCTGTTTAATGTTTATTGAGGTAGTAGTAAGTAGTCATTGAATTTTGACTAGATTAACTTTTAATTTCAAAAGAGTATAATTCTGTCCTAAATACTAATACAAATTTTTCAAAACTAATCAAACATGTATATTTGGGGAAGCGAGTGAGAAAATAAACAATTTGTTTCAAATGGATACGGCCTCAAGACAGGCCTGTGATATAATACAAAGGAGCACACAATAATGTGTACATGTGCTCAAGTTAAGAGGATGGAGAAGAAAGTGTGCATGATTATAAAGCAAGATAGTGTATGCATACAGACATGAATATTGTACAGTTAATCCCACATCCCAGCTGACCGGATGTAATCAGTTGTTCATTCACTATCTTATTCATTAATTTGAAATCATTTTAGTTAAAGGTTTAAAATTTGTTCAACTTACTTCATTTTGAATTTGGTCAATGCTTTTGTAAGAGCTTCATCTTCTTGACCATTTTTTTAAAAAACGTCATCCATACCCTTTTTATATCTTCGCCTTTTGGGGGTATCGGGAGGAGGACCCCCAAGACAATTTGCAGATAGAACCAGCCACAATGAATGCATACTGTTGATGTAAAATCAGTAAACGTTATAATCTGTAACCAGTCCCAAAGGGGTTTTTTTTTTTTTCTACATATGGTACATCTCAGGTTGGGGTAAAGTGCTACACATCAGTCTCATGGTTTCCAGTACAATGATTTTCTAAATACTTTGCAAACCAAAATAAGGGTACCTGTATTAAGATAAAAAATTAAAAAACAGTTGAAAAATGTACATGAAAAAATGTTTAAAAAAAAATTTTTTATTTAAAACCCAAACACTATTAAGGTAACAACTGATAAATTGAAAACATTTCCCATAAAACCACGGGTTAATACTACACTTTTTCTTTAGAATGAGTAATGAATACCCATTCATCTCCTAAACATTATCTGCATTTCAGTTCTCTTGGGTAGTGAATTCAGATTTTAAAAAAGAAAGCAAGAAAAAATATTGTGCACATGAGTTTTTTCTTCGTGTCCTGTGAAACTCATCTTTCCCTCATACCTACTACTAATAGGTTCCAAGATTTCTAAAATTCTAGTAAAAATTTGTTGTGATCTTTAAAAAACTATAACCCACCTTTTCTGTCGTCATTACCACCTCAGAAATAAAGTTTTTTGGGGCATCATTGCTCTTTTTTTTATCGAAGACAAAAAAACTATCAACCCCTTTTTTTATGTTCTTTACACATCAATAGATCACCCAAAATTAGTTTACAGTAACTACCTTTACATGTAAAGAGGTAAACTACAATTTCTTGGTTTAGTCATGTAAAGAACAAAAGCCATGTAGAAGGGATTTAAAAATACTGTATTACAGTGGACCCTCACTATTAAACACTCCAAACTCCCCCTTTTTGAAATGCTTTTATAAGTGTTTTTTTTCGGGTCTGAAATGAACTTCAATTTACATCATTCCTTAGGGGAATAAATTCATTTACCTGGATTTTCCTGGAGAATTCCGGGGGTCCCCCCCGGCTCGATCTGTGACCTGGCCTCATGTTGGACCAGGCCTGATCAACCAGGCTTTTACTGCTGGCTGCACGCGCCCAACGTACGAACCACAGCCTGGCTGGTCAGGTACCGACTTTAGGTGCCTGCCCAGTGCCTGTTAAAACAGCCAGGGGTTTGTTGGTAACCCCCCTGATGTATGCTGGGAGGCAGTTAACAATCTTGGGCCCCTGACACTTATTGTGTTGCCCCTCAACTCAGGGGCCCCTGCTTTTCTTTGGGGGGATGTTACATCGTCTCCCGGTTTTCTTTCAAAGGGAGTGATTTTCGTTGTAAGTTTGGTACTAATCCTCAGCATTTTCCACGTGTATATAACAATGTATCTCCCGCCTGCGTTCTGGAAGTAAGGTTTAGAAACCAAGCTTTCCCCAGAAATTGAGGTGGTTTATAGTTTGCGTGCCGTGAAGGTTCTCTGCACTTTTTCAAGGTCACAATTTCACCTGCCTTAAAAGGTGGGGGGCAGCAATTTCCAGCCTAGATAGAACCGATTTGTAAAGTGTCAACATGGGCTTTGCATCCCTGGTTTTGAAGGTTCTCATTATCCACCCTGTCTTTTTTCTAGCAGATCGTTGCTAGGGGTGTTATGGCCCTTTGAAGGTGAGATCCTCTGACATGATCACTCCCAGGTCTTTGACATTAGTTTTGCCATTGTGTGGTTAAATTAGTTTTTACTCCGATGAATTTTAATTTTCCCGTATCTGAGTAATTGAAATTTCTCATCATTGAACTTCATATTGTTTTCTGCAGCCCATTTAAAGTTTTGGGTTTTATGTCTGTTGGAGTCTTGCAGTGTCTTCAACGGTGGACACTGTCATACAGAGGGGTGTCATCTGCAAGGAAGACAGGCACTGTGGCTTATACCCCTGTTTTGTCCGATATGAGGATGAGGAACAGGAGGGGAGCGAGTACTGTGCCTTGGGAACAGAGTTTTTCACAGTAGCTGCCTCAGACTTTCTCTGTTGACTACTACTCTTTGTGTTCTACTTGTTAGGAAATTATGATCCTCTCCCAACTTTTCCTGTTATTCCTTTATCACGCATTTTTTTACTATCACACCATGGTCACACTTGTAAAAGGCTTTTCAAAGTCTGTGTATATAACATCTGCATTCTGTTTGCCCTCTAGAGCATCAAGACCTTGTCATAGGGTCCAGTAGTTGGGACAGACAGGGCGACCTGCTCTAAACCCATGCTGCCCTGGGTTGTGTAATTGATGTTATCTAGATGAGTGGCGATCTTGCTTCTTGAACCCTTTCAAAGATTTTTATGATATGGGACTTAGCGCTATTGGTCTGTAGTTCTTTGCCATTGCTTTACTGCCGCCTTTGTGGAGTGGGGGTATGTCTGTTGTTTTTAGTAACTGTGGGGACCCCAGTGTCCCTGCTCCCTCCCTAGGATGTTAAAAGCACGTGATAGGGGGCCCTTTCAGTTCTTGATGAACACTGAGTTCCATGAGTCGGGGCCTGGGCGGGTGCATGGGCATGTCATTTATCGCCTTTTCAAAGTCATATGGCGTCAGGGTAATGTCAGATAGGCTTCGTCTACCAGGTTCTGTGGGACCCCCAAAAATTATTTAGGTCTTCAACTTTTGTCTGGTTGGGGTCACTAAAAACTGAGTCATACTGGGACTTTGTAACTCACTCATTTCCTTGCTGTCATCTGTGTAAGACCCATCTGTTTTTGTAGGGGGCCCCAAAACTGGGTGTTGTTCTCGATTTGTTTTTGGGATGAAAAGAAATACTTTGGGTTTCTTTTAATTTCATTTATGGCTTTTAGTTCTTCCTGCGTTTCTTGATTCCTGAAGATTCCTTTTGTTTTAATTCGATGTTTGCTATTTCTCTGACCATGCCTCCCCAGATTTCAGATATATTGGCCTCTTGTAGCCGCTTGTTTTTTTTGCCTTCGCCCGTATAGGGAGGCCCCTCTTTCTGTTTTCATCTTCTCCTCCTTTTCCCTTTGGGAATTTGTTTAGCAAACCTCAAGTGCCACAGAGTTAATTTGTTCTAGACATAGGTTGGATCTTGGGTGCTTAGGCTATCTTCCCCGTTTATATCATTTAGGATTTGGTTTACTTGGTCCCACCTTATGTTTTTTTTATTGAAGTTGAAATTGGGGAAGGCTCCCCCGCGACTGATCACATTTTGTTTATCTGGGCCCCCCCATGCATGTCTGGACCCCTATTATGTTGTGATCTGAGTATATCGTTTTGATATGATGACATTTGTATCAGATCATCATTGTTAGTGAAGATGAGGTCCCGTGTATTCTCCAATCTTGAGGCTCTATTATTTGCTGGTTTAAGGTGAATTTTGCAGAGATTTAAAAACTCGGGGTGTGCGAGTTTTTATCTGAGCTGCCTCCTGGTTTATTTTGCTACCACATTATTTGCAATATTCCTCCATTTTAGGTGCCTTAGGTGTAAGTCCCCCCGGAGAAGATGTTGGGGGCAGGGGGTGGAAGGTTTTCCAGACATTGGTCAATTTTCAGAAGCTGTTCCTGGAATTGTTGGGACGTTGCATCTGGGGCTTGTATACAACCAGATGACCAGGTTTTTATTTCTATCTTTACTGCTAAAACTTCAACTACATACATCATTTGGGCATTTAGTAGTTCGGCATATAAGTGACTCTGTGATATACAGGCCAAAACCCTTCCCTTTTGCCTGTTCATCTGTCACATCTGTATAGGGTTGAGCCCGGAATCCATTTTCATTGTCCCAAATGATCCTTTTGTGGGTCTCTGTGAAAGCCGCAAACATTGCATTTGACTCTGTAAGCAGTCCACGGATGTAAGGTATCTTTTGTTTGTTGCGGCTTTAACCCTGTATTTTGCAAAGATGAATGTCGTTGGATTGGATTGCATTATTATTATTATTATAATCAAAAAAAGGTGCTAAACCCCAAAAGGGGCTACAGACAGCATTTAACAGCATTCTGGAATGAAGAATTTGAATAGCGAGGGGCCACTGTACTAAAATAGTGAAAAAAAAAGCTGAATTATTTTTTCCATTTTTTAAATGGTACACTGTACTATAAATGTGCAAGAGGACAGGACGTGATGATTAGCTTCATTCTGGTACAATAAAGAATTGTATACAGACTCTAATAAGGGGCTCTTAGCTAAGGTAAATCAATCTTTCTACTGTCCTTGTGTTTCAGGTCTATCACTGATTTTCACACTAATCAGTGTTAATGATGCTAATCCAAAAAAAACTAAAAAACTGACATAAAAAAAGGGCTATCAACCTGGAGCCCTCAATCATTTGACTCTGGCAGCCAATTCAAAGCAAGCAAATCTCAGAATAGCCCTCAGAATTACATTCACAAAAAAAAACTAAACGTGTATTTCAATAAATTTTGGGCTAAAAAAAATATCAAACCCATCTTAGAATACACAGCACCCAAAAACCAAAAGAAAAAGAACGAAAGTTGGGGGGAAAGTTCACTCTGAATGAAGTATAATTTACAACAATTTTCAAATATATGGATGAAATGCCAGAAATGGAAGGCCCCGGGGTTTTTCAAACAGGGTGTTAAAGTTCAGAGGTAGGAAGCCTGCAGTGTCCCAAGTTTAACCAAAATTATTAAAAAAAATTATTTTTTTAAAAACAGTGGTCCCCGGTTTTTGGAAAATTTTCAGAATGCTGCTCAAGTGCCATTCGGCAATTTACTTCCAAGAAATAATGTCACGTAGGTTAGTCTTTTAGACCCCCCAAAAAAACACTTGCAACAGCACTTTCGAAAATACACTTCATAAATTTCGAGTTTGGGATCAGAAAACCAGGGGCCACTTCTTCCCTTTTTCCGAACCCAAACATGGATTCTGAATTCATGTCTTCAAACTATTAATAAATGCAAGGGCATGCCTTAAAACCCTTTTTAAAAAATAATACACTAATACATCAGACAGGCACGAGACTAGGAACTGCATAGTATAAGACGAAAAGCTTTTTTTAGTTGTGTAAAATGCTAATTTTGGGAAAATAGAAAAGCAAGTTAGGGGAACAGGAAAAATATTAGTAGTATAAGGAAATTACATGAAAGCTTTATTTAAAAAATTAGTGGGGGGGGAGAGTGGGTTACCATTAAAAATTGTGCTGGATACAGAAAAGCTCGTTTTTCAGTTAGATAATTCTGTAACCAACAGACTTGGTTTGTCATTTCTGAATCAACTGACCCAATAGATACTTTTTCCCTATTTCTAAAGTCAAGGTTTTACTATTGCTTACTAAATTCCCTAAATCACTGATTCCATAAGGGTTAAATCCTTGCATGGGAAAAAAAATACCCATAATGCTTCTATGAAACGGCACTGGTGTATCTCATCTCTGGTATTTTATACAATACCTGCCCAGTGGTTCGGAGTTTAGCCCCAATAATCAGATGCAGAAAGGTGTCCTTCCTGGGGGGGTAATTATGTACATTATCTAGGAAAATCAAACACCTCTGCAAGACAGCAAAAGTGAATGATGGTTAATGTTTATTTTAAAGGTCCCCCTACCTTGGTGGGTGCCTATTTCATAAATGTTAAAGATTAAATAGAATTAAGCTATATTATGCAAATTTGGGAAGATCACATTTGACTGCAAGGTTGGTTTTTGTGCAAAATTGGGGAATTTGACTTTAAAAATGACATAACCCCAAAAACATTTTTGGGATAAAATCTTAAAAAATATTTTAACAATTTTGAGCCATTTTTTGGGAACAGCACCTGTCTGCCATACCAGTAATGTATTATAGCATTCAAAATAATTAAAGAAATTGCAATTACTTTGTTTATAATGACAGTAAAAGCTCAATTTAATTTATATTGAAGGGGAAAGGGAAACAGTTGGCCAGTAATATTTTGGTTATTTTTTTTAAACCCGTAATCGGTTCACTAAACCAAGGGTTTACTGTCTTGCCTGGTGGCAAAACCCCTTTACATGGTGAAGGTCCCGGGGTTTAATCCCCGAAGGGGGGGAAACATTGGGTGTGTTTCCTTACACCGTTGTCTATGTCCCCCCGTCAGTAAAATGGGTATCTGGGGTTTGTGACTGGTGTGGGTCGATCCGGGACAAAACTGACCTAATTTGCCGAAATGCTCAGCATAACAAGGGGCTATAGTAGTTGTCATTGATGTCTCTAGGCCTGTATACCTTGTCTTGTAGTAAATATATTATAATAAATAAAATGTTAATAAACAAAAATCTACATTAATACAAATTTGTGGGTCAATGAAAAAAAGGTTTATATAATCAAAATTATTGGCATGAGCTTACTGATGGGATCAAAATTAAATTTGGGGAAAACACTTACCATCCTTTATGAAATACCAGACTAAATACAGCATGATAGTTTTCCCGGAGAGAGTTCCCGGGCTGTAATTTATTTAATCTAACATACTTAAAAAAAATTTCTAGGTCTTTTCAACTATCATGCTAGTATTTAGTACTTTCAAAGGTATGTGTCAGTAAATTTTCATTATACATGTATCATGTGGTCATCACAAGATAAATTTACATATATCAAACCAGTTTTATTTTTTACATATACGTACAATATTT
>WNWK01050947.1:0-12651 GCA_009830355.1 Cherax destructor
TTTTGCAAGTCTAAAGTTACCATTCCTATGAGGTTCCCTATAGACATTTCAGTTCTCATGTAATCCATCAGATTAATTAGGGAGGTGTCGGTTGAGTAAGATCTCCTAAAGTCTGATTGGTAACTATGAAGAATGTTGTTGTCATTAAGATACTTAACTACTTGACAGTACACCGCCCTCTCTAGAATTTTGGATATTACACTGAGTATACTAACAGGCCTATAGTTGCTGACATCAGACCTACTATTTTTCTTGAAGATAGGAGTAACTCTGGCCTCCTTGAACCCATCTGGCACTGTATTAGTGGTGATGGACAAATTTATTATGTGAGCAATGGGGATTGCCAGTTCAGATGCACCATCTTTTAGGAATTTAGACGGGATGTTATCTGGGCCGGTGCTCTTAATTGGGTTTAACCTGCTTAGTTCTTTTGCACGTAGTCATGGATACACTTACTAGTTGACAACTGTTTGGAGTTACTCCTTTATTGGTATAGTATGTTTTAAATTTATCAGAGTCTGTGTTAAAGGTATTTGATGCAGCTGGTAGCTTACTAGTGTTGATGCGACAGTTGTGTAGTAAGAATTAAAACAATTTGCCACTTTAGTTGTTTCGTGGCATACCTCGTTATCGACATTTAGAACTATGTTAGATTTATCTACGGGTTTATGGCTATACCCCAGCTGTTTGAGTTGTTGCCAGAGCTTTCTAGGGTTATTCTTGTACTCTTCGATCTTTGAGCAATAGTGTCTTGCCTTTGCGCCTTTTATAAGCCTCTGCACTCTGTTCCTCACCCTTTGGAATTCATTTAGTGCTGCAATATCCTGTCTGTTTGCCTTAAATCTTTTTATCAACTGGTCTCTGAATTTCATATTATCTAATATTTCAGTAGTGATGCTTGACCTTATAGTATATGAACTTTCCTTGTAGCAGGTGAGAACTCTTCTCTCTCACTCGGGCGCACTTGTGCTGACCCCTTATTGACACCTGCGGTGATGCCTTTGGCGGTGTCAACAGTTTCCCTACTCCCGCAGCCTGCCCCTTGGCCAGGCTTGTCAGATACATGCTTGGTCAACGAGCCTCTGCTTCTGATGGCCTTCTTGCCCACATATCCATCACAGCCTGGTTGCTCTGGCACTTGGAGGAGGTACCTGGTAAGTTTCCGCTTGAAGACTTTTACACTTGTTCCAGCAGTGTTTCTGATTTCTTCAGGAAAGATAAATATTCCGAGCCCTCGAATATTAATAGTGTTCTCTTATTGTATCCTGATCTTCATTTTAGTTTTTCTTCCGTATCTCTCACTCTAGTAAGGTGTTATGGCAGTGTGCAGTTTTGGGACCAGGCCTTCTAGTACCTTCCATGTATATATATTAACACTTTATTTCTCCTTTGCTGCAGCGAGTACTTATTTAGAACTTTAAAGCATTCCCAATAATCTAAATGCTTCTTGGCCAGACTTGTCAGGTACTTGCTTGGTCAACGAGCCTCTGCTGCTGATGTCCTGCTTGCCCACATATCCATCACAACCTTGTTGCTCTGGCACTTGGCCTAACCAAAGATATATATCTGGAGTATACCTGGAGAGTGTTTCGGGGGTCAACGTCCCCGCGGCCCGGTCTGTGACCAGGCCTCATGGTGGATCAGGGTCTGATCACACTTGCCAAAGGCTTTTGCAAAGTCTGCATTTTTTTTTGTCTTCTAGAGCATCCAGGACCTTGTCATAGTGGTCCAGTAGTTGGGACAGACAGGAGCGACCTGCTCTAAACCCATGTTGCCCTGGATTGTGT
Organism: Cherax destructor; assembly: GCA_009830355.1. Taxonomy (NCBI): domain Eukaryota; kingdom Metazoa; phylum Arthropoda; class Malacostraca; order Decapoda; family Parastacidae; genus Cherax; species Cherax destructor. The sequence goes on from WNWK01050947.1 coordinate 1,788, forward strand.
AACTGATGGGCATCTAGATGAGTGGTGATCGTGCTTCTTAGAACCCTTTCAAAAATTTTTATGATATGAGATGTTATCGCTATCGGTCTGTAGTTCTTTGCTATTGTTTTACTGCCCCCTTTGTGGAGTGGGGCTATGTCTGTTGTTTTTAGCAGCTGTGGGACGACCCCTGTCTCCATGCTCCCTCTCCATAGGATGTTAAAAGCACATGATAGGGGCTTCTTGCAGTTCTTGATGAACACGGAGTTCCATGGGTCTGGGGCAGAGGCAGAGTGCATGGGCATGTCATTTATATGTGGCATGGTTATTTTCCTGTCCAATGTTTAGAACTTTGCATTTGTCTATATTAAACTGCATCTGCCACTTCTCCGACCACTGCATCAGTCTATTCAAATCTTCCTGGAGTGTTCTAATGTCCTCGTCAGAATTAATTTGTCGGCCTATTTTAGTGTCATCGGCAAACTTGCTTATGTCGCTATTTATTCCCTCATTTATGCAAACTCTCTGCTGCCTATCTGTCAACCACGCATCTATCCAGGAAAAAATTTCTCCTCTTCCGCGTGCCTTCCTCCTATTCCGTGTGCCTTGGCTTTGTTGATTGCGTCACATTCCTTTCATGTCAATAGTCAGGGCAACTGAGATCATTACATTCTCTGAACTGCAGTGAGGATTCGCTTATATCCGGGTTGAAATAACTAAAGTTTTTAAAGCGACACTTTCCCCTTCCCTGGCATATTAGAACATTTTCTGATGTGTTGGTATTATTATACTTTTCCGTATATGCGTATCATACATTTGCCCTCACTGCTGGTCTTTTTTGCAGCAGACGCTTTAATTGTTTTTTTGTGAGGTGTTCGGGATTCTGTTGGCCATCTTTCTCCTTGCATACTTCTCCAGCTTGTTCTGTTTTATATTTCGTTTTATTCTGCTTTGGATCCTTCCGCTTCTTCTGTTCTGTCCTAAGTATCTATTTCTACCCCTGCTTCAGTTCTGTGCTCCATACTTTTAGCCTTCCCATTATTTGTATATTTCCGACAGACTGCTCCTTCTGTTATTCAGGTTTATTTTGGACACTAACAACTTGTGGTAGGAGACTCATCCAGAGGTGGACAACTCTGTGAGAAACACTACCCAGGATGGTTGATATTGCCAGCCACAGATTTTCACACCATTGTTTCTTGTGTTTGTCACTTTGCTCTTCAGAAATATTTTCTGGTTCAAGTATGTGAAATTTTTAAGTATCTTTAAGGTATCTATGAGGTGACCTAGTAGCCTCCGTTGAGGTGACCTCGTAACCTCCGTTGTGACCTCGTAACCTCCGTTGTGACCTCGTAGCGTCCGTTGAGGGAATCTTGTAACCTCCGTCGAGTGAGAACAGGTCGAAAGAGTTTCTTCGTAAAGTGCGTGTGTGTCAAGTGTATCCACATCTTTGTACATTATTATGGAACTAGAACAGGACAGCATATTCAAGACGGGGTATGAAAATTCGACATGTGCAACATCTGGGTATCTATTGTAGACGTTTCGCAATCCAGTGGCTTTATTAATACAGATTCTAGGACATAACTGAAAGACAATAGAATTATATACAAAAGATGAGGTATATATATATATATGTTGAAACCAACTCAGCTCGGTTTTGGTGTTCAACAAGGCTGTGAAGCAGCTGCCCATGCAGCACGAGTATACATCAACAACATGTCCAATGAAAAAGCCTTAATCAAATTGGACTTTGCCAATGCTTTCAACTCAGTCAGAAGGGATGCTGCTCTCCAAGCAGTTTCTAGGCACTTTCCTTCCCTCTATCCCTTCATAGAATCGTGTTATAGTGTGGCTTCTAAACTTTTGTTTGGGGACCATGAAATTGACTCGTGCGAGGGTGTGCAACAGGGGGACCCTCTTGCTCCCTTTCTATTCTGTCTAGCCATCAAGGATGTCACAGAAGCATTGTCCAGTGAGCTCAATATCTGGTTCTTGGATGATGGCACCCTAGCTGGCACTACACAATCTCTCCTAGGAGACATCAGGAAAATTAAAGATATGGTAGGTAGCCTGGGCCTATCTTTAAACCCCACCAAATGTGAGATAATTTCCACCAATCCACAGATGATCCAGGACATTAGGGCTGTTTTACCAGGGGCACGAGCCATCGATCCAGCCAACAGCACTCTCCTTGGTGCTCCTCTTGGGCCCAATGCCATCGATCTGGTCCTGGAAAAAAAAATCTCCGACCTCAGGACGATGGAAGGTAGGATGAAAGACATCGATACATATGATGCCTTCTACCTACTCACCAGGTGCCTGTCAATCCCAAAACTTACTTACTTCCTGAGATGCTCCCCAGCCTTCAACAGCCCGAAACTCGAGGAATACGACTCTCTCCTCAAGACCATGCTAGAGAGTGTATTGAATCTTTCCCTCGAAGATGGACAGTGGTTGCAAGCCTCACTTCCAGTCAGACTTGGGGGGCTGGGAGTACGCAAATCCTCCCAGATTGCCCTACCAGCCTTTTTATCCTCTTCCATAGCATCAAATGAGCTAATAAAACAAATTCTTCCAGACAACCTCAGTGATTCAGCAGGAATACAGGACCCTAGCTACACCAGTGCCATCACTGAATGGGAGAATCTTGCTGCTCCAACACCAAAACCTAGTGAAGAACTGGCCTACAAACAGTCAATCTGGGACGGCCCCATCGCTGAAAAGATACGTGCCAATATGCTCAGGGTCGTAACATCAGACAGGGAGACTGCCCGTCTCCTAGCTGTGAGTGCACCTCACTCTGGGGACTTCCTCCAAACAGTTCCCATTTCGGCCATGGGAACACGCCTGGACGCTAAGACCCTTCGTATTGCAGTGGCTCTGCGCCTTGCTGCCATTATTCACACGGAATATACGTGTATTTGCAGCGATGCGCAAGCCGACCAATATGGTCTACATGGTCTTAACTGTTCTAAAACCAAGGGTTGGCATGCAAGACACAATGAGGTCAACGACATCATAAAGAGAACCCTTGCTACAGCTGGATGCCCAGCCGAGAGAGAGCCTCGATCACTAGCAGCCAACAACGCCCACAACCCAGCAAACCGCCCCGACGGGATCACCATCTACCCTTGGAAGAATGGCAAGCTCTTAGCATGGGATTATACCTGTGTGTCGACACTGGCTGACACCTACATCCATCACAGTGTCGGATGACAGGGAGGAGCTGCTGACCACAGAGAGGAGTACAAGATCATCAAGTACAGGGACATAAGCCAACAGTATAAATTTGTCCCAGTGGGATCAGAGACCTTGGGAGCGTGGGGAAAAAATGCAACACGTTTCCTTAAAGAACTGGGTTCCAGACTCATCGACACCACCAGGGACCCAAGGGCAGCCACGTTCATGTTCCAGCGTCTCAGTGTGGCCATCCAGAGGGGAAACGCATGCTGCATTCTTGGCTCGCGTCCGGCTTCGGAGGAGCTGGAGGAGATTCATAATCTTTGACATATTGTACCATTGTATTCATGTTCATGTTTGTGTTTTCTACAAATGTATTCTGTCTAACAATAAAGCATTTATATGTAAAATATATATGTATGTATATGTATATATATATATATATATATATATATATATATATATATATATATATATATATATATATATATATATATAGTGTGTGTATATATGTATGTGTATTATATGTGTGTATATATATATATATATATATATATATATATATATTTTTTATTTATTAACACATCGGCCGATTCCCACCAAGGCAGGGTGGCCGAAAAGAAAAACTTTCATCATCATTCACTCCATCACTGTCTTGCCAGAAGGGTGCTTGCTTTACACTACAGTTATAAAACTGCAACATTAACACCCCTCCTTCAGAGTGCCGGCACTGTACTTCCCATCTCCAGAACTCAAGTCCGGCCTGCCGGTTTCCTGAATCCCTTCATAAATGTTACTTTGCTCACACTCCAACAGCACGTCAAGTATTAAAACCATATGCCTCCATTCACTCCTATCAAATACGCTCACACATGCTTGCTGGAAGTCCAAGCCCTCGCACACAAAACTTCCTTTACCCCCCCTCCAACCTTTCCTAGGCCGACCCCTACCCGCCTTCCCTCCACTACAGATTTATACACTCTCGAAGTCACTCTGTCTCGTTCCATTCTCTCTACATGTCCAAACCACCTCAACAACCCCTCCTCAGCTCTCTGAACAATCGTTTTGGTAATCCCGCACCTCCTCCTAATTTCCAAACTCCGAATTCTCTGCATTATATTCACACCACACATTGACCTCAGACATGACATGGTCTTATATATATATATATCTTTTTTCTTTCAACACGTCGGCCGTTTCCCACCGAGGCAGGGTGGCCCAAAAGGAAAAACGAAAGTTTCTCCTTTTACATTTAGTAATATATACAGGAGAAGGGGTTACTAGCCCCTTGCTCCCAGCATTTTAGTCGCCTCTTACGACACGCATGGCTTACGGAGGAAGAATTCTATTCCACACTGCAGCAGGCCTACTGGCCCATGCGAGGCAGGTCCAAGTCTCCCACCGGCTTAAGCCAATGCCCCGACCCAGCCAGGTCAGGTTACATGCACTTAAGGAAGGAGCACAGCATCTGACCTAGTAGCACAAGCTAGTCAAGACCAACTCACACCCACCCGCACCCACAGATTATTTGCATCTGCTAGCCGAGTCCTTACTAAGTCTGAACGCAATTATACAGTTACGCAAATCCAATGTAGTTGCTGATGCCTTGTCGCGTCATGTCAGTGTAGTAACTGCCGATCCTCCATTTAGTGCTTAGGATGTAAAGACTGCTCAAAGAACAGACCCCTTGTGGTCTGGTGTGGTTCGATTCCTGCTCCAGGAAGACCTTATTCTCTCTGTGAAGCCACCAGCACCCATTAGTGACTTTGTCATGAACCAAGAATTACTGTATCGCTCTACCGAGTTGGGTAATCCTAGTAGAAGAGTATACCAGTTAGTAATTCCACAGTCACTAGTGAAAGTAGCCTTGCAGCTAGTTCACGATGTACCAGATGTTGCACATCCTGGTATGGATCGTTCTGTGAAACAAGCCAGATTGAAATATTTTTGGCCTCGTATGTCTACCGATATTACTGAGTATGTCAAGAAATGTAGTGTCTGTATGAAACATAAAGGTAATGTCACGGGTCCTAATCCAATCCAGATCTTTCCTACCACTAGTGAGCCATGGGAAAGAGTTGCACTAGATCTGTTGACCAACTTCCAATGTTCCCTCAGTGGAAACAAACATCTGTGTGTGATGGTCGATCATTTCACCAGATATTGTGAGTTAGTTCCTATCCCAGATAAGACTGCCGAGACAGTAGCTAAAGTGTTTAAGGAACATATAATCTGTAGACACACCACTCCTAAATCCTTAGTATCCGATAATGGAGGTGAATTTTGCAACGAGATTCTAGAAAACCTATGTGCCTTGTATAAGATTACTAATCTACCATTGTTCCGCACCATCCTGCCAGTAATGGGTTAGCAGAAAGAACGAATAAGAAAGTCCTTGATGTCTTAAGAGCTACCATCAATCCCAATAGTGTAACCTGGGATGAAGTTATACCTGATGTTCAATGTGCTATATATTCTGCTTTCAATGCTTCTATAGGTGATATGCCGCATTACGCCTTGTATGGTGTTGACAAGCGTTTGCCTTATGAGTTGTTATATTCTAATCCAAAACCGTCGTATAACCCTGATGATTTCATAGCAACTCGTACCAGCCAAGCTCAGAATGTTTTCAGAAGAATACGTGAAACACTTCATAAGTCAACAGCAGAATTTACTAGAGTAACTAATACTAAAGCCAAACCGACTAAAGTTCAAGTAGGGTCCAGAGTAATGTTGTTCAACTTTAACAAAACTTTAACAAAGTTTGTTGGCCCATATCGAGTAGTTGAACATATCAAGGGCAATAAGTATAAAGTTAGAGAACTTAGTACGGGTAAGTGTAAAGAAGAACATTTAGATCATATGAAGTTAGTATGCGATGATGATGACGAAGTCCCTGTCACCCCTAATAATCAGACAAGTGAGACAGAATCTGATAATTCTCCTGTTGCTGTACCCTCTACCTCTAATGATCAGTCAGATCAACCTGAATGTCGTTATTCCCTACGTACACGCCAAGTGTTGAGAAGTCCTCAAGTATCATTTGTAGATACCAGTGTAGATCCTCCTCAATTAGAAGTTGAGTTACCTATTGTAACAGAGTTTGATCCACCCAGAGATGATAATTATACAGCCTATATCAATCTCACCCTAGCAGAGTTGGGGTTAAATGTAAATAACCTGTATAGATAAATATGTAGTAAGCGTTTAACTGTGTGTTATAATATCTACTTAGTATTACTCAAATTTTTTTTGTGTGTTCACGTTCTCTCCGAGTTCTGAGAATTAACAGTATAGATTTGAGTGCACCAGATCTACCTTGTCTGTTAATCACTACCTTCTTGTAAATATATTTCCTCAGAATTTGTAGATCACATGAAGACAGTTCGATCGAACAAATTATTTTTTTTTATCTCTTTTATAATGATTTTCTTGAATGAGCTCATTTAGATAATTCCTATGTATCATGATGCATCATATAGTAATGTAGATTGTTCCGTCAAGATAACATCCATGTGAAGTATAATGTTCAACTGTTGTGTACTTTGACATTGTATAGAATCAGCTGAGAGTTGTTGCCTGTTGTCCTTAGTTTGTATAGTTGTATGTCGAGACGCCATACGTAGCATGCCCAGCTGTACGGTTCGTACTTAACGGCTGCACCACGGCTGTTCACATGATTTCCAACCTCTGCCCATGTGATCTGGCATTAGCCAATCATAGGCCTGCCTTTGAATGCCTCAGTGCCGGGCGGCCTAGTAGGCAGTACCATCCGAATAGGCATACGAGACGGACACAGGCATAGGCTCTCAGCTCCCATATCCAACGCCTCATTAAACGCTACCAAAACCCAAGCTCATCGTCTGTTAATATTACCAAATCTATGAAAAGAACCCCACAAGACATATAATATGGTACAAAAGATTTAAGAGATATATTGTTGATATAAAGATGGCATATACAGTACACGAGGTGAGAGATACATGTCTAGTACATATTGTTACATGTTTGTCACTGATTATAATGCGAAAATCTCATCCAGCTCCTCCGAGCTGGGACGCGCCAGAATACAGCATGCATTACCCCTTCGCAGAACAAAAAAACTAGCTGCCCTGGGATCCCTTGTTACCCTGTTGAGTCTTTTGCCCAGCTCCTTGAGGAACTTAGATGCACTCTTTCCCCATGAGCCAAGGGTCTCTGAGCCTATGGGAACAAACATATAATGATGGGCAAGTTCTCCATATTTTCTCGACTATTTGGGACTCCTGAAGGGGCAGCTGCCCCTCCTTCCTCCCTGGTGTATTGGAGATAGGTATCAGCCAAGGTAGATGCACATGTGTAGTCCCACACACCTGCTTCCCGTCTCTCCAGGCTTGAAGGGTGATATATATATATATATATATCTTCCAGTTATGTCCTAGAATTTGTATTGATAAAGACACTGGAGGGCGAAATGTCTACAATAAAGATACCCAGATGTTTCACACGTGTCTAATTTTCATCTTTTCGGTATTGTATACCATTCATGTACAAGTTGGTGTATGACAAGAGCATTGTACCCGTTAATGTTGTGTGTGCGTGTGTGTGTGTGTGTGTGTGTGTGTGTGTGTTATCTGTGTGTGTGTGTGTGTGTGTGTGTGTGTGTGTGTGTGTTATCTGTGTGTGTGTGTGTGTGTGTGTGTGTGTTATCTGTGTGTGTGTGTGTGTTATCTGTGTGTGTGTGTGTGTGTGTGTGTGTGTGTACTCACCTAATTGTACTCACCTAATTGTGGTTGCAGGGGTCGAGACTCAGCTCCTGGCCCCGCCTCTTCTGTCTGCTACTGGGTCTCTGCTCTCCTGCTCCATGAGCTTTATCATACCTTGTCTTAAAACTATGTATGGTTCCTGCCTCCACTATATCATTCTCTAGTCCATTCCACTTCCTGACTACTCTGTGGCTGAAGAAATGTTTCCTGACATCCCTTTGACTCATCTGAGTCTTCAGCTTCCAGTTGTGTCCCCTTGTTTCTGTGTTCCCTCTCTGAAACAACCTGTCACTATCTACCTTGTCAATTCCCGCAGTATTTTGTATGTCGTTATCATGTCTCCTCTGACCCTTCTTTCCTCCAGTGTTGTTAGTCCTATTTCCCTCAGCTTTTCTTCATAAGACAGACCCGGAGTTGTGGAACTAACCTTGTCGCAAACCTTTGCACTTTCTCTAGTTTCTTGACGTGTTTGACCAGGTGTGGGTTCCAGACTGGTGCTGCATACTCTAGTATGGGCCTGACGTATACGGTATACAGTGTCTTGAACGATTCCTTGTTAAGGTAACGGAACGCTAATCTTAAGTTTGCCAGTCGCCCATATGCTGCCGCGGTTATCTGGTTGATGTGTGCTTCCGGAGACGTGCTTGGTGTTATACTCACCCCAAGGTCTTTCTCCTTTTTTGAGGTTTGTAGCCTTTGTCCACCTAGCCTGTACTCTGTCAGCGGTCTTCTTTGCCCTTCTCCGATCTTCATGACTTTGCATTTGATGGGGTTAAATTCGAGAAGCCAGTTGCTGGACCAGATGTCAAGCTTGTCCAGGTCACTTTGAAGTCCTGCTTGGTCTTCATCCGATGTGATTCTCCCTAATTTCACATCATCTGCGAAAAGAGACACTTCTGAGTCTATCCCATCCGTCATGTCATTCACATATAGCAAGAAATAGCTGACCCCTGGGTACACCGCTCGTCACAGGCGCCCACTGTGATACCTCACGCACCATGACCCGTTGTTGCCTCCCCGTGAGGTATTCCTGATCCATTCCAGTGCCCTTCCTGTTATACACGCTTGGTCTTCCATCTTTTTACTAATCTCATGTGAGGAACTGTGTCAAAGGCCTTCCTGCAGTCCAAGAAATGCAGTCAACCCACCTTCTTCTCTTTTCCTTACCTCTGTTACTTTATCATAGAACTCCAGGAGGTTTGTTACACAGGATTTGCCTTCCTGAAACCGTGCTGTCTGGCGTTGATTAACCTGTTCTGCTCCAGATGCTCCACCATTCTTTTTCTGATGATTTTCTCCAAGACTTTGCACACTATACATGTAAGTGACACCGGTCTGTAGTTTAGTGCCTCTTTTCTGTCTCCTTTTTAAAGATGGGGGCTACGTTGGCCTTTTTTCCCTATCTCAGGTAGCTGCCCAGTTTCAAGGGATGTGTTGAAAATTTGGTAAGTGGCACACTCAGAACCTCAGCTCCTTCCCGAAGGACCCATGGTGAGATATTGTCCGGACCCATTGCCTTTGAGGTATCAAGGTCACTGAGTAACTGCTTCACCTCCCTCAGATGTGTGTATACCCTCCAGCACTCGATACATCCCTTGTTGGTGATGCACCCCGTCCTGTCTACCCAACTGCCTCCCCCTTTCCCCCACTGTGAGTACTTCCCTAAACCTCGAGTTGAGCTTCACATACCTCTTGATCATTACTTGTGAGTTCCCATCTTCCCTCCTCAGCCTTATCACCTGATCCTTTACTGTTGTCTTTCTGATGTGGCTGTACATCAGTTTCGGGTCAGACTTGACTTTCGATGCTATGTCGTTTTCGTACTGTTTCTGGGCCCCTCCGTACCTGTGCATACTCGTTTCTAGCCTTCGACTAATCTCCTTGTTTGCTTGGGTTCTTTGCCTTCTGTACCTTTTCCATTCTCTGGCACTCTGAGTCTTTGCCCCTACATCTTTTGGGTAAACCAGGGCTCTTTCTTGTCTTCCCATTTATTCTTTTTCCTTTGGGTATAAACCGTTCCTCTGCCTCCTTGCACTTTGTCGCTACGTATTCCATCATTTCATTTACTGACTGTCCTTCCATTTCCCTTTCCCACAGAATCTCCTGCAGGAAATTCCTCATACCTGTGTAGTCCCCTCTTTATAGTCTGGTATGTCTCTTTCAGCACCATTTTCCCTCTCCACCTGTAGCTCTACTATGTACTCAAAGCTCAGCACCATATGGCACTCCCAGGGCCTGTTTTTGTTTGGGGTGTGTGTGTGTGTGTTGTTTTGTGTGTGTGTGTGTGTGTGTGTGTGTTATCGTGTGGTTGTTTGGTGTGTGTTTTTTGTGTTGTGTGTTATTTTTTTGTGTGTGTGTTTTTTGTGTGTGGGTTTGGGGGCCAGTGGAAATGTAATGGGTGTTAACATAAGAACATAAGAATGGGGGAACACTGCAGAAGGCCACTGGGCCCCTACAAGGCAGGTTCTTATCAAAAACCCCCACACCCAAAGCTACCCCAAAAATTTACCCCTTTCCCGCTTGTAGCCTACTACCCGAGTTTTACCCCCGGGTAGTGGGGTTGGGGGGAGTTTAGAGGTGGTTTGAGTGGTAGTGGGTAGTGATGAGCGGGGGGAAAATTGGGTTGGGGGTGAGGGAGGGGTGATAGGACAGAGGTGGGTGAGATGTGGGGGGGGGGGGGTGAGGAACAGGAAGCTGGTCAACTCTCACCCCTTATCTCCCCTTCCCGCCTTGATTCACCCCCCCTGCTCTCTCCTCCCTCTCTCTTCCCCCCCCATGGTCCCCCCCTCACTCTCTTTCACTCTTCCTCCACTATGGGCCCCGATGAGATTCTGTCGTTCTCAAGAGTACGTTCAACGAGGAGCCAGCAAAATTTCAGTATTAAAACCTTCATATTGTTTATAAAACTAAAAATACTTTAATATAAAAAAACATGGACGAGGTGAAGGGAAAAAGAT
>WNWK01050948.1:0-12651 GCA_009830355.1 Cherax destructor
TATATTATGAACAATAGTAATGAACTTTTTTTGTTTTTTGTTTTTTAAAAAGTTCTGTAAACAATATAAACATAGAGTGTATATATACATTGCACCTTACTGTGGTCTCACGGGCCACATAAGTTACAAAAAAAAGAAAATAGAAAAAAAAACAAGAAATCTACGAATAAAGTAAACAGAAGTTTACCGAGTCAGCGGCCCGATGTTCCATACGCAGCTCAAATTGTGCCAACTTTATGCCTATACTCGGTAAGTACTGATGGCAAACTTTTTTTTTAGGCTTAAAAAAACAAAAAATAATCCTAACATTTTGGTAAGAAATTTTTTTTTTTTTTTTTTCAATATTTCCGACATAGAATGAGTTTAGAAAGGGCCCCACAGTAAAGGGTTAAATACTCAACTATACTTATATTGAAAATTTTTTACTATAATTTTTACCATTTACTTGTAGGTTAATTTTAAGTTTGCCCACAATGCTCTGCAAAAGGGTTTTTGCATGTAACCCCATTTTTTTAAATTTACATTTTGTATCATGTCACAATAAACTATTTTTAAACAGTGGTACCTCGAGTTGATGGTCCCCAAATCGCCCTTTATGTAAGTTTATTTTTAAATGCTTTTGTAGGTATATTTTTGGGGTGTAAAAGGACTAGTCTATTTTACATTATTCCTTATGGGGATAAATTCGTTTGGTAATGGCACTTGAACAGCATTCTCATAAAAAATATCGTAACTCGAGGTACCACTGTATTATTATTATAAAGAAAGAATTAAAAGAAAAAAAGACTCATTATATTGAATGTTATCGATAATATTGAGTGAAATTAGGGTGCTGCAGTTCCGCAGTGCCTATACACTAGCCGCCACTGCTGACAAGAATAATTTCCAGACATACCTGAGCTATGACCCTAGTCTGTCCAATGGTGGCAGTGCAGCATCCATAATCCTTTCCGAAGGTAAGAGTTATGTCCCGAACTTCAAGGAACTCTCGGTTGTCATATCAAGACCTGCCTGTAAGGCAGACACTATCGATGTTCTCTCGCATGTACTTAATGGAACTTCCTTCATCTTGACTTGCTGGAGTAGCTGGAAGCTAGTAAAAAAAAAACTGATGGAAACTACACTGGTTTAACCACATTATTTTTATTATTACTGTATTACTCAGTATATTCCACAACATGAGCTAAACCCAATGGGTCATAATTTCTATATTATAGCATAGCAATGATTCATAAATTTCCTAAATGAAACTCAACTTTCTTTAAGGTGTTCTTGGACTCCACCACATGACTAGCTAAGGAAGTAACTACTACTGTACAAGCCTAGCTGGGAGGTTGAGCTACATTCCAGTATGTACTTATTACAAACCTAGCTGGGAAGTTAATTATTATTATAATCATGGGGAAGCACTAAACCCGTAGGATTATACAGCACCTGTGGGGAGGGATGGAAGGTATTCAGGCTTAATTCAGGGAACTAGAGCACAGATCCAATTTCCTAAATCAAGAGCCCTCACTAGCATCAAGGAACATCCCTTGAAGGGCTGGAAGTTAAGCTAAAATTTTTTGTAACCATTACATAATTATTTTTTTATGTATATTGATAAATATACAGTGGTACCTCGACTTACGATATTTTTTCATTCCAGAATGCTGTTCAAGTGCCATTACCAAACGAATTTATCTCCTTAAGAAATGTTGTAAAATAGACTAGTCCTTTTAGACCCCCAAAATTACACTTACAAAAGCATTTAAAAAATAAACTTACATAAAAGGGTGAGTTTGGGGACCATCGTAAGTCGAGGTACCACTGTATTTATATGATATGTACTGTGAATAAAGAGACTACAAAAGTAATCTTTTATTTTTTTTTATTTTCATGGTATAACAAAAATTTAGATGAATTATGAAGTTAGAGTATACCTGCAAGAAAAGAGTAGTAACCAAAGGAAAACTTTATTCAGATTATAAATGGATATTCATTACTCAAGCAGTTGAGCCTTTGTCTTGCATTTTAAGGATCTGGGGTTTTATCCCTAATGTCGAAATGTCCCCTGTTCACCTAGTAGTAGGTAGGTATGTAGGTAGGTACCTGGGTATTAGCCAAATTGTGGGTCACATTCTGAGGAGGAGGATCAGAGGACCCCAGTAGAAATAAGCCAGATACAGTGGCTTTCATGGATTAGCCTGAATTACCAATCCTCAGGGTTAATAATTGTCATAAAAAATTCAATCTTTAAGGTTAGTAATCCAACATAACCAAAGATATTCAATCAATATGGCTTATTTATATGGTTATGATTCCCCCCCTCTTCCCCCGGATGCCATCCACAACAGTCAACTAACATCCAGGTATTTATTTATTGCTTGATGAACAGAGGTAACAAGTGTAAGGAAACATAATGTGCTGGAAAATGACAAAGTTGATTCCATAAATTAGAAATCTTTCCTACAAAGATAAGCCAAAGGCACTGAATTTACACTCTCTGGAAAGACATAGAATTATTGAAAATGTGACTGAAGCATACAAATGAAAAGAGGAATAAATAAAGGAAATGTAAATAATGTGCTGAAAACTTCTAACCATGACAGGACTCACAGTAATGGATTAAAATTGGGCAAATTTATATTTAGAGAGTTTACGGAAACACTGGTTTGGCAATTAGATTGTAGATAAGTGGAACAAACTGCTAGGTAGCATCAAAGGGGTAGTATCACAGTAGGTTTGATGGGTAGCCAAGTGGGTGAGGTTGGGTGTGACTTGCAACTGCCTAGAATGGTCCAACATATGTAATGCAGTGTTCCATTGTTAAGATAAGATTTTATTTGGACTTTTAACCTCGGAGGGTTAGCCACCCAGGATAACCCAAGAAATGGGATGGGACCCACACCCCGTCAACTAACACCCAAATACCTACTTGCTTGCTAAGTGAACGGACAGTAGGTGTAAGGAAACACGTCCAATGTTTCCACCCTTGCTTGGGATTGAACCATAGACACTCTGTGTGTGAGGCGAGAGCATTGCCTACCAGGTCATGGGGTGCCATATTAGGCCACTACTCAGCTCAAGAGGGGTTTGTGTGTGAATTTTCATCTGAGCTGCCTCCTGGCTGTCTTCATGAAGGCACTGGACAAGCACCTAAAGTCAGTACCTGACCAGCCAGGCTGTTGCTCATACGTCAGTTTATATGCGGCCAGCAGTAACAGCCTAGTTTATCAGGCCCTGATCCACAATAACGGACCTGGCTGCGGGGTGTAGACCCTGAAACCCACGCCAGGTAAGATCAAACCCAGGTCCTTTTCTTGAGCTGGTGCTACAACCAAGTCATGTAGTCAGTCAAATAAAAGAAATTACAGTGGACCCCGAGTTTCAGTCATAATTCATTCCAGAAGGCTGTTCAAGTGCCATTACCGAACGAATTTGTTCCTTAAGGAAAAATGTAAATTAGATTAGTCCTTTCAGACCCCCAAAAATACAAATACAAAAGCACCTACAATATTAAACTTACTTACATAATTGTTCGATTTCCGAGGTGACTGAAACTTGGGGGTCCACTGTAATTGAATTCCTAAAATAAGGATATAAATCTATGAAAACTTTTCTTCAGGATACATGCAGTTTGCTGAAGAGGTTCCTTCTCTTCCTGATAATAATCATAATAATGTTTTATGTCTTTTAGCATGAAGATAATGTAGATAAATATGTAGATACAAGAGTAAAATAGTAGGCACAAAAACAAAGCCATCAATTATGCAATGCATTTCTGGTCACTGAACAAGCTGTCATGTGGAGTTACTTGGGTGACGTTGGTTCAGTGATGTCTGTTATCTTTAAGATAAGTGAAGTTTGTTTTGAGGTTTAATGGCTGTCTATTGTCACTGTAGTTGCTTGAGGGGAATCAGTCCCCAGTAGAAATAAAAGGACCCCAGTGGAAATAAGCCACTTTGTCTGACTTTTTTGGATCGTCGAAGGTAATTTACACATATGTTTCTATGTATGATAATTAGTAAGTAAGTTTATTCAGGTATACACAAATACAGTTACATAGATTATCATACATAGCAGCATATGTGTAGAAAACCTAGGATAACCCAAAAAAGTCAGACAGAGTGACTTATTTCCATTGGGGTCCATTTAATACCTTAATATTATATACTGTAGGAGATATATGTTATTATACTATAAAGGATATATACTAGGAATAAGGTAAAAAGAGTTATTTACATTTACATGTATGTTAGCTAAAAAAAATAAAAAATCATTCTCCTCCCTTTCTGTTGCTACATTCATTAGGTACCTTTTGGCTCTCTTCTTGAACTGGCTCATGCTATGACTGGCTTAGACATGTGCAGGCAGTCTGTTCCATTCCTTTATTGCTGTACAATAAAAGGTGTTTGAAGCTTGGCCACTGACTGTGGGTACTACAAAGTTGTGCTCTCTCCCCCTAGTACTATGACTGCTTTGGTTCCCAGCCTTGACAAAATTGGCAGCAAGATATTTTGGACACTGTTTGTGAGCAATTTTATAAACTTGATTCAATTTAAGTTGTTTTACTCTGTCTTCAATATTCAGCATATCCAATTGTTGTAATTCATCCTGGCCTACATGCTCTCTTGGACCCAGGTCCAGGATGAATCTTACCATTTTGTTCTAGGTGATTTGCAGTTTATCTTTCAGTTTTTTTGTCAAGGCAGAGTACCATGAAGAGCAAGCGTAGTCAATATGACATTGTATAAGGGCTAGACATAGGGTCCTGCGAGCCTCAGTAGGTAGACACTGTGCTTGTCTGTAGAGGAACTTCAGTCTGGCATTCGCTTTCTTTACTACACTGTTCCCTATCAATTCTCCTGACATGCATGGGTCAAAGGGGATTCCCAAATATTTTACTGAGGAAACTGAAGTGATGGATTCCCCATTACACCGGACATTAAAATTATTTACCCTTCTCAGTTTATATTTCGTCCAAAGAGTATGGCTTCTGTTTTCCGAGATGTAACGATAGTTTGTTGTCTACTAACCAATTGCTGCAGGACTCCAGTTCCAGTGTTATTACATTAGCTATATCTTGTGAGTCTTTACCTGACACTAACAGAGCACTGTCATCCGCATACAGTAGGAGTTTGCACTTGACACTGATGGGCATGTCATTTACATAACACAGGAATAATAAGGGACCCAGAATACTTCCTTGGGGAACTCCACATGCTATCGGCAGTGGTTCTGATTCTGTTTTGTTGATTTTGACAATTTGTTTCCTATTGCTAAGATAGGACTTAAACCAGTCTATGGAACCTATGCCAATAGCTCAAGTTTCTTACATAATATATTGTGGTTGACAGTATCAAGGCCTTTTGCAAGTCTAAAGTTACCATTCCTATGAGGTTCCTATAGACATTTCAGTTCTCATGTAATCCAAACAAACAAACAAACAAATTTTATTTCATTGCAGATTGCAGATTACATAGGTATCGGTAGTTACAATGTAAATTGAGTGCAAGGAGTGCCACTGACATGCCATGGCATTAGGGGCAGCTTATTCTTGTCCTTAAAAACTATGTACTTAATATTAGAGAAATTTATTGAGTTTATTCTAGTTAAAAATTATTTTCAAAATTACAATATGATGAAATTTTACTGTTTAAATTATTATATAATGATATTAGATATTAGATTGTTACAGGTGTTAAGATTCTTGAATGATAATATGGAATTGAGATTATCTTAAGGAAAATAACATTGAGCATTTTTGACATTAACTTATAATATGAGTAGGGGGTAACATAATTAGGGAAGTGTCGGTTGAGTAAGATCTCCTAAAGCCTGATTGGTAACTATGAAGAATGTTGTTGCCATTGAGATACTTAACTACTTGACAGTACACCGCCCTCTCTAGAATTTTGGATATTACATTGAGTATACTAACAGGCCTATAGTTGCTGACATCAGACCTACTATTTTTCTTGAAGATAGGAGTAACTCTGGCCTCCTTGAACCCTCTGGCATTGTATTAGTGGTGATTAAGTAAGTAAGTAAGTTTATTCAGGTATACACAAATACATTTACATACATTATCATACATAGCAGCATATGTGTAGAGAACCCTCCAGGATAACCCAAAAAGTCAGACAGTGACTTATTTATTGTGAGCAATGGGGATTGCCAGTTCTGAGGCACCATCTTTTAGGAACTTAGACAGGATGTTATCTGGGCCGGTGCTCTTAGTTGGGTTTAACCTGCTTAGTTCTTACTTACGTTTACCTGTGTCTAAATAAACTTACTAGAACTTAACAATGTGGCTTCTTTGTTGGGTTTATAAGGGCTACTGACAGCTTATGTCCAGTCCCTGGACCCATTATGTACTTCTGTAATAATAATAATAATAATAATAATAATAATAATAATAATAATAATTTTTATTTCAATGCATGTTACAAGTGTACAATGTTATTGGTAGTTACAATTATAAAACAATTATAAAACTGTAATGCAAGGAGAGCCACTGGCATGCCATGGCATTAGGGCAGTTTATTCTAGAGACTTATTCACAGGATGAGTTTGGGGCATAATAGATAATAAACTAACTTCCTAATGTTCAGGGAAGATTTGTTGCCCAAAGATGGGCGATGAAAGAAAAGGAACAAGAGTTCCTTGATAAATAGAATCAGGAACTTGAAATTCCAATTAGATCAGATGGACTCCTTGCCAAGCCCCAGCTGAGCGGGACGCCCACACCCCACCTAAGTTTGGTAACCGGTTTCCCACCAAAACCATTAAAGAATTATCTGCAGATTTGAAAATGGAGCTGGTTAAAAGTAAGCCGGTGATAAGCGCCCCTCCTATAACGTGCCTGGTGGGCAAAGTAGATGAGGACGAGCGTCCCAGAGATAGTAAGACAATTTGTTACATACTTAGGCGAGTTCGCGACGACCACACCTGACGAAGGCTGGCGCAAAAGTCCGTTGGGTTTAATGAAGGGTTGTGGTGGGTGTGAGGCCGAGTAAAGCCTCCAGTACCAGTTAGTTTGATATCTTTATTATGCACCCCATACCCATCCTGTGGGCGGTAGTCAAAAGATTACAGAGGTACATAATGGGTCCAGGGACTGGACCTCAAGCTTGATGGCTGAGCAGTTACAAAGGTAATGAACTCAGATGGTCACAATCATGACAAGTTACAAAGGTATTTGCAGATTACAGAGGTATATATAGGGTCCAGAGACTGGGCCCCAAAGTTTTGATAGCTGAACAAGGTACAATGGTAATTAATTCACTAGTTACAAGGTAATGAATCATGTAAGTAAATTTACTTACGTCTGTACATGGTTGCACTCATGAACAAATTATAAAGCAATGAGCAATCTATTAGTCTACACCCAGCCACAACTGTAATGAGTTATTGGTGCAAATTTTAATTGTTGGGTCACACACACACACATATACATATACACATACACACGCATACATGTATATACATACACACATACACATACACACATGTACATACACACACACACACACACACGTGTCAATGCTTTATTTACAGGGAGCAAAGTCAGGGTATTTTTCCAGAATGGTCTGTAATATACCACTGTGGATAAAATACTTTGACATATCTTGAACATTTCTGAATGAGTAGTCTCTGAATTCATTAATTTTATCGCACTCCAGTACATAATGACGCAGGGTGTGACAATAATCCAACTGGCAAAGTTTACATCTTGTTTGGTCTACACCTGGTGGTGGTGATTTAACCTGCCAAAGATACTTGTAACCCAGCCGGAGGCGGGCGGCAGTGACATCCAAGAGTCCGCCCATCTTGTTGGACGCACCACAGACATGTGGCTCCTCCTGCATGATAGAACGATGATAGATGGACTGACCGGTGTCAAACTCCCCGAGTCCCAAGTCAATAAAATTCAGTTGAAGTTCCCTCGTATCATTGTTCCCAAACTGCCAACCGACAAGCCCAAGATTGCAATCCATCCCTCCCGAAAGCACAAAACTCAGCCAATTTATCAGTTCCATCACGCATCCGAAGACCAATGTGAGACGGAATCCACAGCATGTGCACTCCGACTCCACTATCCAGAATCCCACCACACCCGTGCCTGGCCCCCGACACGAGCAAAGCTACAAGTTACACTCGACGAGCCGAGAGCACCCATGGGGTCCTTTTATTTCTACTGGGACTGATTCCCCTCAAGCAACTACAGTGACAATAGACAGCCATTAAACCTCAAACAAACTTCACTTATCTTAAAGATAACAGACATCACTGAACCAACGTCACCCAAGTAACTCCACATGACAGCTTGTTCAGTGACCAGAAATGCATTGCATAATTGATGGCTTTGTTTTTGTGCCTACTATTTTACTCTTGTATCTACATATTTATCTACATTATCTTCATGCTAAAAGACATAAAACATTATTATGATTATTATCAGGAAGAGAAGGAACCTCTTCAGCAAACTGCATGTATCCTGAAGAAAAGTTTTCATAGATTTATATCCTTATTTTAGAATTCAATTACAGTGGACCCCCAAGTTTCAGTCACCTCGAAATCGAACAATTATGTAAGTAAGTTTAATATTGAGGTGCTTTTGTATTTGTATTTTTGGGGTCTGAAAGGACTAATCTAATTTACATTTTTCCTTAAGGGAACAAATTCGTTCGGTAATGGCACTTGAACAGCCTTCTGGAATGAATTATGACTGAAACTCGGGGGTCCACTGTAATTTCTTTTTTATTTGTTATTTATCGAGGCATAGGTATACACTTTAAACCTGACTGACTACATGACTTGGTTGTAGCACCAGCTCAAGAAAAGGACCTGGTTTGATCTTACCTGGCGTGGGTTTCAGGGGTCTACACCCCGCAGCCAGGTCCGTTATATTGTGATCAGGGCCTGATAAACTAGGGCTGTTACTGCTGGCCGCATATAAACTGACGTATGAGCAACAGCCTGGCTGGTCAGGTACTGACTTTAGGTGCTTGTCCAGTGCCTTCATGAAGACAGCCAGGAGGCAGCTCAGATGAAAATTCACACACAAACACACTCTTGAGCTGAGTAGTGGCCTAATATGGCATCCCATGACCTGGTAGGCAATGCTCCGCCTCACACACAGAGTGTCTATGGTTCAATCCCAAGCAAGGGTGGTTACATCACCTGTCCCAGCAGCAGTCATTAGATGTATTTTCTTCTGTTGCAGACATGTACCATGGATTTGTGTTCAATAAAGCCTAGAAATGAGGCCTGTGTTTTATCACAACAATTTATTGAACACAAATATCCTGGGCTACCTGGTGGCGATTCTGAGCTAGACTACACAGCAAAAGGGGAGCGTTTACTGAAACCTGAGAGGCTAGACTCTGACCCCAGTGTATCAACGGCTGCTCAGGAATGGAAGCACTGGTTTAAGACTTTCAAAAACTTCTTGAGAGCCTTTCCTCAGGAAGATCTAGATAAACTAAGCCTGCTCATCAACTTTGTGTCACCTAAAATCTATGAGGTTATTTCTGAGGTAATACCTATGAAGATGCTATCAATGCCCTCAAGTCTCAGTATATTAAGCCCACAAATGGTAACATTATCTAAATATGCATAAGTTCCCATAAGTTGCTCTTCCTGAATGAGTGAATCCATAATTCGTTGGAAACAGGCTACCCCATTGGAAACCCCCAAAAAGGGACTCTGGTAAACTGATAGAGGCCGTCACAGCCTGAAACGCTGTGTATGGTTTATCTTCATTCCTTATAGGGACTTGATGATAGGCACTTCGTAGATCAATTGTGCTAAACACATAGTACTGAGCAATTTTGTTCACTGTATCATCAATTCGAGGTAGAGGGTACCCATCAAGAAGTGTAAATTTGTTGATTGTCTCAGAATAGTCGATAGCCAGCCTCCGTTTCCTATAATCATCCTTGACAACAACGACCTGTGCACGCCACGGAGAATTACTTGGTTCTATAATACCCTCTTCAGCAGCCTCTGTTCAATAAAGCCTAGAAATGAGGCCTGTGTTTTTATCACAACATAACCATAAATGCCAATGGTATGAGAGAGAAAGTTAAGAGGACCTGGGTGGAGTACATCTTGCGCCATTTCGGCATGCAGGTGGCCTTCATCCACGAACATAACTACAGGTGTGGTGGGGATTTGAGTATAAAAGGTTATAAGGTGTTTGCTGGGTCGTTTTGGTAGGCTCAAGGGCGGGGCGGCAGTTGCGATTTCGAGTCAAGCCCTTTTCAACTCATGGCTTGGGAGGAATGTGGGGAGTAGGGTGGTAAGAGTGGAGGTTCTGGGGAGGGGTCAGGGGCTGTTTTTTAGGTGTCTATATGCCGGGAAAAGCAGTCACGAACGGTAAAGGGGTTTTATACGAGAATTTTTTTTTTATGCCCTTCGTGATCTGCCTGGTGTTGTGGTAAATAGGAGATTACAATTGTGTAATCAGAAAGAGGGATGTAGAGCCTCGAGGGGCAGGGTGCGAGCTTGTGGCTTTAAGAGATTTACTAGAATGTGGGTTTAAAGGATGGTTGGGGTCGGGGACCTGTTGATTATACTTTTGTTAGGAAGGGGTATGTGGTGAGGCTCGATAGGATTTACGTAACTGATAGGGGAGTGGTGGGTATAGTTTAAATCATAGATTTGGGATTTTGGATCATAGGGGTTTTAGTGGAGTTAGATTGGGAAGGCATGGCAAAGTGGTATAGGGTTATTGGAAATTGAATGCAGGATCATTAGTGGGAGGGGATAAACGAAAACAGTTTAGAGATTGGTGGGGAGGTTATGGGAGAGGAGTAGGAGGCAGGATAACTTGTTGGAGTGGTGGACGAACAAGGGCAAGCCGCAAATTAGGGATTTTTATCAGAAGTTGGGTAGGGAGGAGGCGGGGTGGAGGTTCAGTTTGCAGAAGTATGTGGAGGGGCAGTTACAGGGTTGTTATGAGAGGGGTGGTCAACGTGACACGGGGGGAAATCCGTGTCTTAAAGGACAAGTTATGGCACATACAAATAGAGCGTTTTAGGCGTGTCATATGAAAGCAGGTATGAATGATCTGTTGAGGGCGATAGGCCGTCAAAAACCGTTTTAAGTCATTGCAGGCAAAGGCGGAAGCTCGGACGATTGAATGCATGGAGGTGGAGCAGCGTCTGGAAAGTTATGAGCAAGGTATAGTGATACGTGGCACGGAGGCGGTAGGAGTATTTGTGGATAAATGGTTTGCAAAATATATGAGCAGTGTGGATGTGGAGTTGGGATAGGAATCTTTTGTTGGAGGGAATCCATGGGAGGTTGGAAGGGGATCGGGAGGCTATGGGGGTGTAATTAGTGAGGAGGAGGTGTGGGGGGCGGTGGAAGGTTAGAGTAAGGGGAGTTCCCCCGGAGTTAGTTTGATATCTTTATTATGCACCCCATACCCATCCTGTGGGAGGTAGTCAAAAGATTACAGAGGTACATAATGGGTCCAGGGACTGGACCCCAAAGTTATGATAGCTGAGCGTTACAAGGTAATGAACCAACAAGCTACAAAGGTAATGAACTCACAAGTTACAAAGGTAATGAAACATGTAAGTAAATTTACTTTCTTACGTTTATACATGGTTACAATCATGAACAAATTATAACGCAATGAACACTTCACTAGTCTACACCCAGTCACAACTTTTAATGATTTCCCGGGGAAAATTTTTATTTTTGGGGTTTACACATACACACTTACATATACACATACACACACACACAAAACACACACATAAAACATACACACACACCCCCAACAAAAACAGGCCCAGCCTTAAAGGGACATGTCCCGGGAAAAAAGGAAACCAACACCCCCACACACACACACACACACACACACACACACACACACACACACACACACACACACACACAAAAGTAAATCTTTTTTTTTTAAGGAAAAAGTCGGGGTATTTTTCCAGAATGGTCTGTAAATACCACTGTGGATAAAATACTTTGACTATCTTGAACATTTCTGAGTGATTTGGGTCTCTGAATTCATTTTTTTTTTTTTATATTTTATTTAAAACACATATATATATATACAGAGCAAACAAAAAAAAAAAAAAATAATGTCTGAAGGCAGTATTGATACATTTATGGAAACAACAAACATTCCCAGACTACATTATCAATACTACATACAAATTGAACTGTAACTGACGTCTACAAAACATGTCTTTATATTTTCTTTCTTTAAAAAAACTTTCCCTTCCCGTTCCCCTTTCCCCCTTTTTGACCCTTTGACATACATTAATATTTTCCCAAAAAAGATATACACCCAAGGTGTAAATATGTAAATATGTCATCCTAGGTGTTATTACTCTACACCTCCCTCTGAGTTTTCTCTGTTCCCCCCTCTGCATTATGCTATGCATTAATCACTTAAAAAAACTTTTAAATGTGATTTTGCCCCAAAAAAATTTAAAAAGACTACATTTTATACACCAAAATTCTTCCTTTCATCTTCAATACTTCAACAACATAAATATATTCCCTTATAACATACATTTATGTACTTCTGCAGTACCCCCTTTTAATTTATCACCACTCGTCCTCCCAAAGTCTTTCCCCGATGTACATACCACAAAGGGGTCCACTTTTCCACTACATTTTTTTATGCTTTAT
>WNWK01050949.1:0-12650 GCA_009830355.1 Cherax destructor
ATATCTTGCTAAATATGGGTTCTGTAAATAACTCATATAACCACATGTAAGCTACATACAATGTAACTCAGGAAATCCTAATAAAAGCGATTGGAAGCAAATGCAGAGTGGATGGGAGGGACTAATTAATGAATCATTGACATTGTATTGTTCTTGTGCCCCTCTAGGAGGTTCCTTGACGCTGGTGAGGGGTCAAGATAAGATTTTCTTCGGGTTTTTAACCCGGAGGGTTAGCCACACAGGATAACCCAAGAAGATGCGTCATCGAGGGACTGTCTGTCTTATTTCCACTGGGGTCCTCAATCATGTCCCCCAGGATGCGACCCACACCAGTCGACTAACACCCAGGTATCTCTTGCTAGGCGAACAGGACAACAGGTGTAAGGAAATGCGTCGAAATATTTCCACCGCCGGGAATCGAACCAGGCTCTCAGCGTGTGAAGCAAGGCTTTGCCAGCCAGGCCACGGGGCTCTTGATCTAGGGATTGGATCTGTGCTCCAGTTCCCTGAATTGAGCCTGAATCCCTTCATGGCCACCTCAGGCTGTATAATCCTAAGCGTTTAGGGTTCCCCATAATAATAATAATAATAATAATAATAATAATAATAATAATAATACCACCATTGTTTCTAAGTAAATAATTTGTAAATAGTTCATTACAATGTAACTTGCTGCTATCTGTAATACCTTGTAATCTTTCAGGTGTCGCCCACAGGATAGGTATTGGTGTCTACCTGGAGTCTACCTGGAGAGAATTCAGGTCAACGCCCCTCGGCCCGGTCCGTGACCAGGCCTCTTGTTGGACCAGAGCCTGATCAACCAGGCTGTTACTGCTGGCACGCAGTCCAACGTACGAACCCAGCCCGGCTGATCAGGTACCGACTTGAGGTGCCTGTCCAGTGCCTGCTTGAAGACAGCCAGGGGCTTGTTGGTAATCCCCTGATGTATGCTGGGAGGCAGTTGAACAATCTTGGGCCCCTCACACTTATTGTGTTGTCCCTCAACGTGTTCGTGGCACCCCTGCTCTTCATTGGGGGAATGTTCATCGCCTGCCGAGTCTTTTGCTTTCGTAGGGAGTGATTTTTGTGTGCAAGTTTGGTACTAAGCCCTCGAAATTTTCCATGTGTATTATAATGTATTTTCCCGCCTGCGTTCTAGAGTACAGGTTTAGGAACTTCAAGCGTTCCCAGTAGTTGAGGTGGTTTATCGCACTTATGCGTGCGGTGAAGGTTCTCTGCACATTTTCAAGGTCAGCAATTTCACCGCCTTGAAAGGTGCAGTTAGTGTGCACAATATTCCAGCCTAGATAGAACAAGCGATCTGTAAAGTGTCAACATGGGCTTGGCATCCCTGGTTTTGAAGGTTCCCCATTATCCATCCTGTCATTTTCGAGCAGATGCAATTGCTACATTGTTATGGTCCTTGAAGGTGAGATCCTCTGACATGAACACTCCAGGTCTTTGACATTAGTTTTTCGCTCTATTTGTGGTTGGAATTAGTTTTGTACTCCGATGAGATTTTAATTTCTTCACGTTTTCCGTATCTGAGTAATTGAAATTTCTCATCATTGAACTTCATATTGTTTTCTGCAGCCCATTTAAAGATTTGGTTTATGTCTGCTTGGAGTCTTGCAGTGTCTTCAACGGTGGACACTGTCATACAGATTCGGTGTCATCTGCACTGAAAAGCTATCAAAGTAAAAACTGATTAATTTTATTGGCTTATCCTGGATGCCCAACCCTCAGGGTAATCCCAATAAAATCTTCAAGAAACCATCATAGAAATGTCACGGTGTTTGACTTTATTGGGTTATTCTATTTGAAATATGTATAATATATACTCTGTGACGAAATCAACTGCATAAAATTTTGTTTAAAAGGCTATGTCTAATTATTAAGTAGGATTAGTTTGCCCGAAATGCATTTTCATACTAGTGGCTTTCTTTTGTGTCTAACAATTTTTTTTTTGCGGAGAGATTGAGTATAAATGGTGAAATGCAGTGGGACAAGAGGTGTTACCAGTTTAATATGGGAGTTGAATGACGGCCGGAAGAACACGGACAGAATAGAATGAGCTGGTTTTGTTTGACAGCGTATTGCTATTTCAGTTACGTTAGAGAATGAGGCGCTTTTAGCAATAGCTCTGAATCGATTGGCAGATTGGGGTCCTTTCTATGTTTCAGGCAATGAATTCCAGATGTTATGGCCTTTTATACACATTGAGTTTTAGCATGAGTTCGAGGCCGAAACTGGGGAATGTCAAAGAGGGTTTAGTGTCTTGTGTTCTGCCTATGTGTGTTCTGTTGCAGCAGTCAAGGGAAAGTTTCAAAGGCCAGTTTATGTTGGAGTTGAATGTACTATAGATCAGAGAATAGTACAATGGAAGTAGTGTTGCTTGAGGTATACAGTAACGTAACTTGGAAAAGATGCCAACTGTTTTGGAGACCTTGGCTATGTGTTGGATGTGGGTATTACATTTCAAGTTGCACTCAAGGTGTACACCTAAGAATTTACCCTCGGTGCGTCTTACAAGGGAAAAACCATTCATCATTATATTTAGTCAGCAAGTTTATTTAGGTACAGGTACACACATACATAGTACATAGGTACAAGTACACGCATACATAGTACATAGGTACAAGTACACACATACATAGTATATAGGTACAAGTACACACATACATAGTACATAGGTACAAGTCACACAATACATAGTACATATAGATAGTACAAGTACACACATACATAGTACATAGGCATACAAGTACAAAACACATACATAGTACATAGGTACAAGTACACACATATAGTACATAGGTACAAGTACACACATACATAGTACATAGGTACAAGTACACACATATATAGTACATAGGTACAAGTACACACATACATAGTACATAGGTACAAGTATACACATACATAGTACATAGGTACAAGTACACATACATAGTACATAGGTACAAGTACACACATACATAGTACATAGGTACAAGTACACACATACATAGTACATAGGTACAAGTACACACATACATAGTACATAGGTACAAGTACACATACATAGTACATAGGTACAAGTACACACATACATAGTACATAGGTACAAGTACACACATACATAGTACATAGGTACAAGTACACACATACATAGTACATAGGTACAAGGGACACATACATAGTACATAGGTACAAGTACACATACATAGTACATAGGTACAAGTACACATACATAGTACATAGGTACAAGTACACATACATAGTACATAGGTACAAGTACACATACATAGTACATAGTAAAATATACATGCATAGTACACACATACATAGTACATAGGTACAAGTACACATACATAGTACATAGGTACAAGTACACACATACATAGTACATAGGTACAAGTACACACATACATAGTACATAGTTACAAGTACACACATACATAGTACATAGGTACAAGTACACACATACATAGTACATAGGTACAGGGACACATCATAGTACATAGTACAAGTACACACATACATAGTACATAGGTACAAGTACACACATACATAGTAACAAGTGAATTACCTGCCCAAAATCAGACGGTGACTTATTTCCACTGAGGTCCTTGTAATATTTGATGCTCTATACCTTTATTTATTTGACTTAACTTTCTCTTTGATATTCTCTTATTTTCTTGCAAGAAAATGCTGATGTGATGATGGTGCAGGAGGATGAGTGAGTGCCTCAATCAGAGATGTCACTACCATCACTGACTCTCTCTCTCACTCAGAGATGTCACTACCATCACTGGCTCTCTCACTCAGATGTCACTACGATCACTGGCTCTCTCACTCAGAGATGTCACTACTGTCACTGGCTCTCTCAGAGATGTCACTACCATCACTGGCTCTCTCACTCAGAGATGTCACTACCATCACTGACTCTCACTCAGAGATGTCACTACCATCACTGACTCTCTCACTCAGAGATGTCACTACCATCACTGACTCATTCAGAGATGTCACTACCATCACTGGCTCTCACTCAGAGATGTCACTACCATCATTGACTCATTCAGAGATCTCACTACCATCACTGACTCATTCAGAGATGTCACTGCCTCTCTCACTCAGAGATGTCACTACCATCATTGACTCATTCAGAGATGTCACTGCCATCACTGCCTCTCTCACTCAGAGATGTCACTACCATCACTGGCTCTCATTCAGAGATGTCACTACCATCACTGACTCATTCAGAGATGTCACTACCATCACTGACTCATTCAGAGATGTCACTACCATCACTGACTCATTCAGAGATGTCACTACATCACTGGCTCTCAGAGATGTCACTACCATCACTGGCTCTTAGAGATGTCACTACCATCACTGACTCATTCAGAGATGTCACTACCATTACTGACTCACTCAGAGATGTCACTACCATCACTGGCTCTCTCTCAGAGATGTCACTACCATCACTGACTCTCACTCAGAGATGTCACTACCATCACTGGCTCTCTCACTCAGAGATGTCACTACCATCACTGATTCTCTCACTCAGAGATGTCACTACCATCACTGGCTCTCACTCAGAGATGTCACTACCATCACTGACTCTCACTCAGAGATGTCACTACCATCACTGACTCTCACTCAGAGATGTCACTACCATCACTGGCTCTCTCACCAGAGATGTCACTACCATCATTGACTCTCAGAGATGTCACTACCATCACTGGCTCTCTCAGAGATGTCACTACCATTACTGACTCACTCAGAGATGTCACTACCAACACTGGCTTTCACTCAGATATGTCACTACCATCATTGGCTCTCTCACTCAAGAGATGTCACTACAATCACTGATTCTCACTCAAGAGATGTCACTACCATCACTGACTCTCACTCAGAGATGTCACTACAATCACTGACTCACTCAGAGATGTCACTACCAACACTGGCTTTCACTCAGAGATGTCACTACCATCATTGGCTCTCTCGGTCAAGAGATGTCACTACAATCACTGACTCACTCAAGAGATGTCACTACCATCACTGACTCACTCAGAGATGTCACTACAATCACTGACTCTCACTCAGAGATGTCACTACCATCACTGACTCACTCAGAGATGTCACTACAATCACTGACTCTCACTCAGAGATGTCACTACAATCACTGACTCTCACTCAGAGATGTTACTACCATCACTGGCTCTCTCACTCAGAGATGTCACTACTATCACTGACTCACTCAAGAGATGTCACTACAATCACTGACTCTCACTCAGATGTCACTACCATCATTGGCTCTCACTCAGAGATGTCACTACCATCACTCTCTCACTCAAATATGTCACTACCATTACTGACTCACTCAGAGATGTCACTACTAACACTAGCTCTTTCACTCAGAGATGTCACTACCATCATTGGATATCTCACTAAGAGATGTCACTACAATCACTGACTCTCTCAAGAGATGTCACTACCATCACTGGCTCTCTCACTCAGAGATGTCACTACAATCACTGACTCACTCAAGAGATGTCACTACCATCACTGACTCACTCAGAGATGTCACTAAAATCACTGACTCACTCAGAGATGTCACTACCATCATTGGCTCTTTCACTCAGAGATGTCACTACAATCACTGACTCACTCAAGAGATGTCACTACCATCACTGACTCACTCAGAGATGTCACTACCATCACTCAGAGATGTCACTACCATCACTGAGATCCTATCATCACTCAGAGATGTCACTACAATCACTCTCTCACTCAAGAGATGTCACTACCATCATTGGCTCTCTCACTCAGAGATGTCACTACAATCACCTCTCACTCAAGAGATGTCACTACCATCACTGACTCTCTCTCTCACTCAGAGATGTCGCCACCATCACCAACACTTGCTCCCCCAACACCTCACCTCACACAGCTACCACGTAGAAATGGCTACGGAAGGTGAGTTAAACCTGGGTAAAGCACTGTACTTGACTCGGAAATGTCTTGACATGTGAGATAAGAAAGCAGGAATGTGAGCACCACTGGGTGGTGTTCCTGAGACCTGCGCCAGCCTCATAGATGTGCTTATGAAACCTTTTTCTAGAGCTTTACTTGGGTACGCGATTATTGTACTATCAGCTGATACAGGTTTCAGCTCCCGTCATGTCTCTTTAATTGGTTACATTACATATTTTCTTAATAATTTGGTCAAAATCTGACTAGTATCTTCATATTTTTCCATTTTAGTATAGAAGGCAGCAGCTGTCAACTATTTTTGGCTACAGACGTGTAATATATCTATATTTTATGGTTTGCAGTTACATAATTAGTCATATATTTCGATTAAATAGATATTTATTGCCTAGATCTACTTAAAAATTGAGATACTATACATTACATAGTTATATTTCAGAAAAAAAAATGCACGTGCTGTAGTTTTTATCATTGGAGGAAATTAATATTAATTTGGGTATATTTTTATTAACATTAGATACGTAACATTAAGTAGTTGCCTTTGTCAGTTGGACATTTTTACACTTGATAACCCATTTTGTTACCTTATTTGCTTCACAACTGAAAAGACCCGGGGCCAATCCTGGGTGGGGCGAGACATATGGTTAAATCTCATGACTCCTGTTACCTAAACAGTAATGTGGAGTTAGTCATCCCCAGCCTAAATAAGCCAAACTAATTGGTGAGCAAGATATACGCATCACCAGTGACTTTTTCAGTCCAGTAAAGATTATGTGCTGGAAACAGTGGGAGGAGTGGAGAGGTAATTTTGAGGTATTCACACCCATGTCAGGCCTAAGGGACTGATCACCTATCAAGGATATGGGACTGATCACGTATCAAAGCTGTGGGACTGATAACCTATCAAGGTTGTGGGACTGGTCACCTATCAAGGCTGTGGGACTGATCACCTATCAAGGCTGTGGGACTGGTCACCTATCAAGGCTATGGGACTGATCACCTATCAAGGTTTTGAGACTGGTCACTTATCAAGGGTGTGGGACTGGTCCCCTATCAAGGGTGTGGGACTGGTCCCCTATCAAGGGTGTGGGACTGGTAATTGGGACTTCCCTATCAAGGGTGTGGGACTGGTCCCCTATCAAGGGTGTGGGACTGGTCCCTATCAAGGGTGTGGGACTGGTCCCCTATCAAGGGTGTGGGACTGGTCCCCTATCAAGGGTGTGGGACTGGTCCCCTATCAAGGGTGTGGGACTGGTCCCTATCAAGGGTGTGGGACTGGTCCCTATCAAGGGTGTGGGACTGGTCCCTATCAAGGGTGTGGGACTGGTCCCCTATCAAGGGTGTGGGACTGGTCCCCTATCAAGGGTGTGGGACTGGTCCCTATCAAGGGTGTGGGACTGGTCCCCTATCAAGGGTGTGGGACTGGTCCCCTATCAAGGGTGTGGGACTGGTCCCTATCAAGGGTGTGGGACTGGTCCCCTATCAAGGGTGTGGGACTGGTCCCCTATCAAGGGTGTGGGACTGGTCCCCTATCAAGGTGTGGGACTGGCATCCCCTATCAAGGGTGTGGGACTGGTCCCTATCAAGGTGTGGGACTGGTCCCTATCAAGGGTGTGGGACTGGTCCCTATCAAGGGTGTGGGACTGGTCCCTATCAAGGTGTGGGACTGGTCCCCTATCAAGGGTGTGGGACTGGTCCCCTATCAAGGGTGTGGGACTGGTCCCTATCAAGGGTGTGGGACTGGTCCCTATCAAGGGTGTGGGACTGGTCCCCTATCAAGGGTGTGGGACTGGTCCCCTATCAAGGGTGTGGGACTGGTCCCTATCAAGGGTGTGGGACTGGTCCCCTATCAAGGGTGTGGGACTGGTCCCCTATCAAGGGTGTGGGACTGGTCCCCTATCAAGGGTGTGGGACTGGTCCCCTATCAAGGGTGTGGGACTGGTCCCGTATCAAGGGTGTGGGACTGGTCCCCTGTGAAGGGTGTGGGACTGGTCCCCTGTGAAGGGTGTGGGGACTGGTCCCCTGTGAAGGGTGTGGGACTGGTCCCCTGTGAAGGGTGGGACTGGTCCCTGTGAAGGTGTGGGACTGGTCCCTGTGAAGGGTGTGGGACTGGTCCCCTGTGAAGGGTGGGACTGGTCCCCTGTGAAGGGTGTGGGACTGGTCCCCTGTGAAGGGTGTGGGACTGGTCCCCTGTGAAGGGTGTGGGACTGGTCCCCTGTGAAGGGTGTGGAACTGGTCCCCTGTGAAGGGTGTGGGACTGGTCCCCTGTGAAGGGTGTGGGACTGGTCCCCTGTCAAGAGTGTGGGACTGGCCCCCTGTCAAGGGTGTGGGACTGGCCCCCTGTCAAGGG
Organism: Cherax destructor; assembly: GCA_009830355.1. Lineage (NCBI taxonomy): Eukaryota > Metazoa > Arthropoda > Malacostraca > Decapoda > Parastacidae > Cherax > Cherax destructor. The sequence continues at coordinate 8,330 of WNWK01050949.1, forward strand.
TGTGGGACTGGCCCCCTGTCAAGGGTGTGGGACTGGCCCCCTATCAAGGGTGTGGGACTGGCCCCCTATCAAGGGTGTGGGACTGGCCCCCTATCAAGGGTGTGGGACTGGCCCCCTATCAAGGGTGTGGGACTGGCCCCCTATCAAGGGTGTGGGACTGGCCCCCTATCAAGGGTGTGGGACTGGCCCCCTATCAAGGCTGTGGCACTGGTCACCTAACAAGGCTGTGGACTGGTTACTTATCAAGGCAATGGAACTGATCATCTCAAAATTACTTAACTTGTACTTCTGTCTCCATTGTAATAATTGCCTGTATTCAACTGAAGGAGTTTGGGTTATAGCTTACAGCTACCACTCGGCAGAACTCTGGCATTAATTTTAATTTTACAATATATATACGACCTATGCACACCATGAAATAAGTCAATATTTTGTAATAGCTTATGACTGCTACTCGGCTTATTTCGGCCATTATAGGTTAAGTAAGTTTTTATTTAGGTACAGTTACACAAGTTAAGATGATTGCAGTTATCATACATATTAGCACATGTATAAATTAGGTAGGATAACCTAAAAAAAAAAAATTTGGAAGTGACCTATGGGGGTTGAATTGTAAAATATTATGCAGGTTTTGCAGTCAAGATAGTATTTCACATGTTATACTGATTACTGAACAGTACCTTATGTTAAAGTGTAATATCAAGATTTTCACATTCTATTGAAATTTTTATTGCACTTCTTGCTGTATAACCCTTGTGGTTTAGCGCTTCTTTCGATTATAATAATAATAATATTGTACTTCTTGAATCATATTGCAAGGAAATCATGCTGTATAAAGTTGTATTATAAGAGTTTACTGTGTGTGGAACACCAAGGGCATACTTCTGTTTTTGTAAGATAGGAACAGTAATCAGTGTAATTTTTTTTTTTCAACAAGTCGGCCGCCTCCCACCGAGGCAGGGTGACCCAAAAAGAAAAAAAATCTCCAAAAAGAAAATACTTTCATCATCATTCAACACTTTCACCACACACATGCATAATCACTGTCTTTGCAGAGGCGCTCAGATACGACAGCTGAGAATAAGTCCCTCCCAGCTGTCATCTCCCAGACCCCTCCTTTAAAGTTGCAGGCATTGTACTTCCCATTTCCAGGACTCAAGTCCAACTAAATCAATTAACTGGTTTCCCTGAATCCCTTCACAAAATGTTACCCTGCTCACACTCCAACAGCTCGTCAGGTCCCAAAAAACCATTCGTCTCCATTCACTCCTATCTAACACGCTCACACATGCTTGCTGGAAGTCCAAGCCCCTCGCCCACAAAACCTCCTTTACCCCCTCCCTCCAACCTTTTCGAGGACGACCCCTACCCCGCCTTCCTTCCCCTACAGATTTATATGCTCTCCAAGTCATTCTATTTTGATCCATTCTCTCTAAATGACCAAACCACCTCAACCCCTCTTCAGCCCTCTGACAAATACTTTTAGTAACTCCACACCTCCTAATTTCCACATTCCGAATTTTCTGCATAATATTTACACCACACATTGCCCTTAGACATGACATCTCCACTGCTTCCAGCCGCCTCCTTGCTGCAGCATTTGCAACCCATGCTTCACACCCACATAAGAGTGTTGGTACCACTATACTTTCGTACATTCCCTTCTTTGCCTCCATGGATAACGTTTTTTGTTTCCACAGATACCTCAATGTACCACTCACCTTTTTTTCTTCATCAATTCTATGGTTAACCTCATCCTTCATAAACCCCCTGCATGTGGGGTTAGGGGAATGCATAGTTATGAGAGTGACATGTCTTTTTGAGCTTAACTGACAGAATTGAATCTCCACGATTCCTTGTGCTGAAGGACACATGCGAGTTGAGTACCTCATATAAAAATAATCTCTTAGGTGTAAAAGATAAATTACACTGGGCCCCCCCTCCAAAAAAAAAGGATTAAGTTCACATTTAAAAGCATGTTTCTAACTAATTTGGCCCCTCAAGGAAGGTTCCTTGATGTTGGTGAGGGGCTCTTGATCTAGGGAATTGGATATGTTCTCCAGTTCCCAGAATATTTGGATACCCTCTCGACATGGACCCATCCCATTTGACTCTAAGCGAGCATATCGTCAAGCACAAGAGACTTAAAGGAAAATCCCAAATTATTGCCAGTTGGGTGGGCCCTGTGCCCCTCCCCCGAAATATCTGGGTGCCTGGCCTGCCTTCCATCCCCCCTCCCACAGGCGCTGTATAATCCTACGGGTTTAGCGCTCCCCCGTGATTATAATAATAACTAATTTGGGGATGCTGAATTCAAATCTGAACTTAATTTTGCTCCAAGTACAGTTTCTGTACTTGTGAACAATTACACGAAGACAGCCATCATACAGAGATACCAGGGGAAACTTCACGATCAGTTTGATGGTACAGTATGACTACTGCTGGACACTGGTGAAGGAGAGCAATACTGAACACAGGCAAAAAGGCATGAAAACTGTAATGTTAATATTTGTGAGAGGAAATTTTTGTTTTTTATCCATATACTATATAATGAATTTGTTAAGAAAGATTGTTTTTTGTCTGCATGCACCACATTAATATAATACCGTGGACCCACGGTTTTCATAATTTATTAGTTTCAGAATGCTGTTCAAGTGCCATTACCAAACGAATTTATTCCCATAAGGAATAATGTAAATTAGACTAGTCCTTTTAGACCCCCAAAAATACACTTACAAAAGCACTTACAAAAATACACTTACATAATTGTTTGAGTTTGGAGCATAACGAACACCGGGGGTCCACTGTACAGTGGACCCCGGATTTCGTACTGCTCCCAACTCGAACAATTATGTAAGTGTATTTTTGCAAGTGCTTTTGTAAGTGTATTTTTGGGGTCTAAAAGGACTAATCTAATTTACATTATTCTTTATGGGAACAAATTTGTTCGGTAACGACACTTGAACAGCATTCTGGAACGAATTAATGACGAAATCCGGGGGTCCACTGTATATCTTTATTTCTACAAGTACATGTACAAGGTATACAGGCTTAGCTGACATCAGTGACATACTACTATATAGCAAGCCCCTTGTTATGCAGAGCTTTTCAGGCAAATTAGGTTAATTTTGTCCCAGGATGTGACCCACACCAGTTGACTAACACCCAGGTACCCATTTTACTGATGGTAAACTGGGACAACAGGTGTGGAAACACCCCAATGTTTCCACCCTTGCCGGGAATTGAACCATGGATCCTCAGCATGTGAGCGAGAGCTTGCCTACCAGATCATGGGCCATAATACTTATGATTCTTAGGTAACATATATCATGGGATTCTTCATCCTTAAATAGCCAGAATATTGATCATAAGATTTGCACAAACATTATGTGATAGACTAAACAAGCTCAGATTCGTGAACAGCGAATCAAAGTTGGCTGAAAACAACTGATTTGGTTTCTGAACTGAATAACAAGTTAAATTTTATTGGCTAGTTTTATTGTTACTCTTTAAGGGGAGGCTTTTCTCGGTAAAGAGGCTATTGGTCTGAGGTTGGGCCTCTTGGTCTTCTTTTCCCCAGACCCAAAACCCAATTACCCCCAATCCCCCCCCCCCCATCTTCCCCCTCCTCCCTTTTTCCCTTTTATCATCCTCCTCATCCCTCCCTTATTTCCTTCCCATTTTTACCCTGGGAGCTTTTCCACAGGCATTCTAGTTCCTAGGTAGGGGGGAAAGGGGACCATGGTCGAATCCCATTCCCTTGAAAGGGTTTTTGGCGGTGGTGTAGTTTGCAGTGGAATCTGGGTCGTCTGGGGGTGTCCCAATCCCTCTCCCCGGGGGCCCAGGGGGGGCCTGGGTTTTTTTTTCGGGGACGGGGTATCTCTGGAGCCACCTTTTGGATTCCGGGGGGGGTGGCCGAAGGCGGTATGCTTTGTGGTGGGTATCCAGCCGCAATTTTTTTTCCGCCGAGGTGGATGGGAGGTTGCTATACCGGATCGCTGGGTTTTCTGGGGATGAAGGGTAGGGTATAGCATGGGTTCCATGAGCATCTGCACTACTTGGTGTTGAGGTCCTTTTGGGCACGGGGGGGGGATTTCCCCCTTTCAATTCCTCCTAGGGGCTATTCCTCCACGTTCCCCCCTTTTTTTTTTTTTTCTTTCTTTTTTTTTTAAAAAAAAAAAAGAAAAGTAACCAACCATGGATGCCCCAATCCCGGGAAACCCACCCCGGGCCCCCTTTTTATACCGCACCTATTTGACCCTCCTTGGAAATTTTTGGGCAACTTTCGGACAATCTAATACCCCCCTTTCCTCTTGCTGGT